>CAKXYN010000460.1:0-124493 GCA_935064755.1 Tragelaphus eurycerus | reverse complement strand
TTTTTAATTTTAGTAGGCTATTTTAGAGAAAAATAAGTGCTTTTGAAACTATATGAAGATAATTTTAGTTTGTACTCTTATCTCAGACTCTGTAAATAATATCGATTCTCTATCAGTAGATTTGGGGGTAAAAGGGACGGAAGATGAGGACCTGTATATTTTCACTGCAGTGACAGTAAAGTGATCTGCAGACACTAATGATCAGATGGACAGTTCAAGGATGCTTCAGTAGTAGCAGCACGTCGGCCTAGTTGCTCCAAGGCATGTGGGATCTTAGTTCTCCAACCAGGGACCGAACCTGTGTCCCCTGCATTGGCAGGCAGATTCTTTACCACTGAGCCACCAGGGTAAGCCCCACACGCTGCTTGCATGCCTGCATGCTAAGTCACTTCAGTCATGTCCGATTCTTTGCAACTCTAAAGACTGCAGTCTGCCAGGCTCCCGTGTCCATTGGATTCTCCAGGGAAGAATGCTGGAATGGGTTGCCATGCCTGCCTCCAAGGGATCTTCCTGACCCAAGGATTGAACCCGGGTCTCTTGCAGCTCCTGCATTGCAGGTGGATTCTTTACTGCTAAGCCATGGGGGAACCCCCATGTGCTGCTTAGGGACTATCAAATTGATGAAAACTCCTTATAAAGGCAGGGTTTCCAGACCTGCCTAGAAAGTTAAAAATTATTATTCATTTAATTTTTGTTTCTTTCAAAAAACTTCTTCATGGGAAATATGAATGTTCTAGACTAGCAACAATAACATTTCAGATTTTTCTCAGAGGGAGTAATTTGTTTCTGATAAGTGGAACAACTGTAACACATCAGAGTCTAGACTTGGCCCTGGATCCAAATGAAAGAAGCCTTTGGTACAAGGAGAATTATTTGTATGTTTCCCACTTCTTACGTTGGGACTAGCACATTGAAACCAACATTTTATTGACATGAGAAAGAGTCATAAAAATTATTAACACCTCTTACTTTATTGCTATGTTAAAATTATGATTCTGACATGCCTCAAAATTCTTCTCAGATTCATCAGTAAACTAGGTGCTTATTTCTTGTCTTCTTTCTCTTCTTTTCTTTATGCATCTTCTCACCCTTTCCTTTCCCTTCATTTTCCTCATCTCTTACTGCTCTCTGACTCTCCTTCTAGATGACTCTCAATTCGCTCTCATGACTGCTCTCCCCTCTGTCCCCACTTCTTCCCACCAGAGATACTGCACAGGTGCAGCCCCATCTGTCCCAGTGTGCCTCTCTCAGGATGCAGTAGTATACAGCGGCGTCTCTCAGGGTGACCTGGGGCAGGACCAAAGTGCTGGACTTTCTGTCTGAAGCTATGGTCAGAGACGCCGTGCTGCTGTTCACTGTGCCTCGTAAGCCATGAATGACATACTGTGGACTCTGATTGGGATTTTGCCAATACCAATGTATATAGTCATTTCCACCAATGGTAGAGTGGTTACAAGGCAGGGTTACATCCTCTCCTTCAGGATAATCCATGGAGCTGGGCTGGGTTGTCTTAGCATTAATCACAGTCCCTAAAGGGTCAAGAAAATAAAATTATCCCCTGACAACAAATCAGTGTAATTCTGTGGATCAAGGGCACAACACTCCCCAAACTGTCTGGACCTGCCCCCTACTCCAGTGTTTTTATCTATGTCCTGAGAAATATTATTGGTGCTTATTTTATATGGACCAAAGACACATGGCAAAAATCTGAGAACTCTATAGGCTTTATCCCGGGATCCTCGGCTCAATAACCCCAGAAACTTCTTCCAACATGCACACTGCTAATGTCTCTTCTGGATCATGGCTATGAATTAACCTGTCATGTAGAAGTTTGTACTCCCTAGCAAATGCATAGATCTGTTCTCAACTCCATTGGTATAATGCTGAATAAAACACAGGGAGAGGAGTAGACAGCAAATGACCCTTTACATTTCCTTGGCTTCAAAGTCATCCCTTGTAGACGTAGAACACTTACCCAAGGTCAGAAAAACAGTTACTCCAATCACCAGCCTCATACTTCAAGGACAAACCAGGATTGAGGGCTCAGAGCTCACACTTGTGTCTGCTCCTAGGCTTGTTTCCAGAGAACAGACACCACTGCTGCTGTTAGAGACTTACAACCAGTGCAGGTATCTGTTGCAGTGTGTTGTTGCCAGGATCGCTCAGCCAATGATCAAGCAGTTCCCTGTCTAGGTCTTCCTGCCCTGTTTTAGTCATGTCCCCTAAAGAAGGAGAGATATCCCCAACTTACAGGGTGTGTGCTGCCATCCTCTGTGAAATTTAAAGTCTGGCTCTGGAAAGCAAAACACTGATCATGATGGTGTGCCTATCCAGAACCAATGTTCTATCATTTCTTCTTCAAAGACATTTTCTAATGTTCCATGAAACTTGTGGAAAACATTGTTTAATCCCAGAAAACTGTACTGAGCTGTGCATTGTAAAAAGATAAAAATTCCCATCCATGTTCTAGCAAATGTATGTGAGATTTCAAAGTAGGCTGTGATTGCTCTGAGGGACAGGAAATATTAATAATATTGGGACAGAAAGCTAAATGTCTTGAGCTTGGACATTGGAGCTCAGCGTCCTGAAAAGGTCCTTGGAATCATGCATCTGTCTCCATCTAGGCAGACATTTCTCAATGCATCAGTTCTTGATATAGTAACTGATGACACGGATGGTATTGTCCTCATCCTCCTTGAACAGTGGTCCTTAATCCTTATGTCCTCCCTGCCCATGTTTGTAGGTGCTCTGCACCAAAGATGCTGAGACAGAGAGACACCAAGGATGCTGAGACAGAAAAGACAGAAGGGAAAACAAACTATCTGGGGTGGAGAAGGGTGGAGGCGGATGATCCTGGCAGAAAAGGAGGAGGGAAGAGAAAACAGCGTAAGCAATAGGGAAGGGAAGAGTTAACCAGTGGTGGGAAATGGGAGAAAGCAGTGTTTAGCGAGGTACATGGAAAAGGTTTAGGCTATAAGGCCATGATTCCCTGAATCGTTGACCACATGCAATCAACAAAGTATTATAAAATCAAGTTGTCTAAAGATGATGAAAATCTTTTTTTTTTTTTTTTTTTCACTTTTCTGTGGAACATCGATGGAAAACATAAACTTCCTTTCCTTGATAGCCAGAAAAAACCTGTTTCCAAACGACGCAGCTCCCTCTAGTGACTGAATAAATGAACTGCAGAGCTAAACTCCCACAGGATGTCAACCTTTTGCGATGTTTCTCAGATTGAAAGGTGAATATCCCTGGTGTCTCAGTGGGTAAAGAATCCATCTGCAGTGTAGGCAATGGGGATTCGATCCCTGGATCAGGATAGCTTCCTGAAAAGGAAATGGCTACCCACTCCAGTTTTTAGATGATCCAGCAGATGCTGGCAATTCGATCTTTGGTTCCTCTGCCTTTTCGAAAACCAGCTTGAACCTTTGGAAGTTCGTGGTTCACGTATTGCTGAAGCCTGGCTTGGAGAATTTTGAGCATTACTTTACTAGCATGTGAGATGAGTGCAATTGTGTGGTAGTTTGAGCATTCTTTGGCATTGCTTTTCTTTGGGATTGGGATGAAAACTGACTTTTTCCAGTCCTGTGGCCACTGCTGAGTTTTCCAAATTTGCTAGCATATTGAGTGCAGCACTTTCACAGCATCATCTTTTAGGATTTGAAATAGCTCAACAGGAATTCCATCACCTCCACTAGCTTTGTTTGAAGTGATGCTTTCTAAGGCCCACTTGACTTCACATTCCAGGATGTCTGGTTCTAGGTGAGCATGAGTGATCACACCTTCGTGATTATCCTAGTCTTGAAGATCTTTTTTTATACAGTTTTTCTGTGTATTCTTGCCACCTCTTCTTGATATGTTCTGCTTCTGTTAGGTCCATAACATTTCTGTCCTTTGTTGTGCCCATCTTTGCATGAAATGTTCCCTTGGTATCTCTAATTTTCTTGAAGAGATCTCTAGTCTTTCCCATTTTACTGTTTTCCTCTATTTCTTTGCACTGATCACTGAAGAAGGCTTTCTTATCTCTTCTTGCTATTTTTTGGAACTCTGCATTCAGATGCCTATACCTTTCCTTTTCTCCTGTGCCTTTCACCTCTCTTCTTTTCACAGCTATTTGTAAGGCGACAGCCATTTTGTTTTTTGCATTTCTTTTTCTTAGGGATGGTCTTGATCCCTGTCTCCTGTACAGAGTAATGAATCTCCGTCCATAGTTCATCAGGCACTCTGTCTATCAGATCTAGTCCCTTAAATCTATTTCTCATTTCCACTGTATAGTCATAAGAGATTTGATTTAGGTCATCAAAAAAGCAAGAGAGTTCCAGAAAAACATCTATTTCTGCTTTACTGACCATGCCAAAGCCTTTGACCGTGTGTATCACAATAAACTGTGGAAAATTCTGAAAGAGATGGGAATACCAGACCACCTGACCTGCCCCTTGAGAAACCTGTATACAGCTGAGGAAGCAACAGTTAGAACTGGACATGAAACAGCAGACTGGTTCCACATAGGAAAAGGAGTACATCAAGGCTGCATATTGTCACTCTGCTTATTTAACTTATATGCAGAGTACATCAAGAGAAACGCTGGGCTGGAGGAAGCACAAGCTGAAATCAAGACTGCCAGGAGAAATATCAACAACCTCACATATGCAGATGACACTACTCTTAAGGCAGAAAGTAAAGAACTAAAGAGCCTCTTGATGAAAGTGAAAAAGGAGAGTGAAAAAGGAAAGTGAAAAAGTTGGCTGAAAGTTCAATGTTCAGAAAACGAAGATCATGGCATCTGGTCCCATCACTTCATGGCAAAAAGATGGGGAAACAGTGGCTGACTTTATTTTTCTGCACTCCAAAATCAGATGGTGATTGCAGCCATGAAATTAAAAAGACGCTTACTCCTTGGAAGGAAAGTTATGAGCAACCTAGACAGCATATTAAAAAGCATAAATATTACTTAACAACAAAGGTTCATCTAATCAAGGCTATGGTTTTTCTAGTGGTCATGTATGGATGTGAGAGTTGGACTATAGAGAAACCTGAGTGCAGAAGAATTAATGCTTTTGAACTGTGTTGTTGGAGAAGACTCTTGAAAGTCCCTTGGGCTGCAGGGAGATCCAACCAATCCATCCTAAAGGAGATCAGTCCTGGGTGTTCATTGGAAGGACTGATGTTGAAGTTGAAACTCCAATACTTTGGCCACCTGATGTGAAGAGCTGACACATTTGAAAAGACCCTGATGCTGGGAAAGATTGAGGGCAGGAGGAGAAGGGGACAACAGAGGATGAGATGGTTGGATGGCATCATTGACTCAATGGACATGGGTTTGGTGATGGACAGGGAGGCCTGGCATGCTGCGGTTCATGGGGTTGCAAAGAGCCAGACATGACTGAGCAACTGAACTGAACTGAACCCACTCCAGTATCCTGCCTGGGTAAATCCATGAACAGAAGAGTCTGGTGGGCTATAGTCCATGGTGTCCCAAGAGTTGGACACAACTGAGATACACACATCTTAGTTGAATGACCTTTGTTTTCGTCTGCGTTTTCTTAGCTCTATGCCACTCCACAAATTGTTTTCATTATTTCTGGCTCCTTTCTTTGTCACACACCCTCAGTTGTTGGCTTCTTTGTAGTTTTCCTTTTGTCTTTTATCTTCCCATATTTAAAGTTTATTCAATGTATATAATGAGAGGTTGGTACACATAAAGTACTCAAGAGTTATCTGTTTTCTGAATGAGTAGATGAGTTGTTATTCATGAACTTAGTGAAAGAAGTTATGCTGAGCAACTCTTGAAATTATTCCAAAAGCAATATTTCGATACTATAGAAGTCAAGTTAAACAAAAGACTCCAACAGGATAAATAGAGGGTTATATTTGTGGACAAAATTCAAGAAGAGATAACAAACATCACGAGTCTAGGATGGAGGAAAATTAAACTGATGATATGGGAATAAATATTATTCCCATATAAATATTTAACAGATATTCATAAATATTCTTTGGTAGTATGGTGGATCACACACACACAAGTCAACACCTACTACTACTGAAAATATAGGAACAATTAAAAATTAATTCATTTAAGCTATGTAGGAGTATATTATTTTACTATATTAGCAAAAGGTAGAAAAAAAAAAACAAATGCTTTTGTTTCTTGGTTTCTTTGACTTTATTTTTTTAGAAGATTGTATGAAACATTTCAAAGTGGCATTTTAAATAATAATGAAAACCCCAAAAATGGAAACCAAAATATGGAGAATCTAAAAACAAGTTTTTTAGCCTATTGGCTCTTTTCAGAATTTTAATTTTAGAAGATTATATCTTGACCATATGAGGTGAAGTTATCTTTCTTTGTTTGATGAAAACCAAAATAAGGTACTTAATTTACTTTTAAAAAATCAAGAGAATTTGCTGAAAGGCTAACATCTCTGCATGATGAATACTCCCAAGAATCCAAAAATAAAAGAGAAATCCCCAAATCTAATAAAGGGTATCAATGAAAATATCAAAGTCAATATTACTCCCTACAGGATCACAAACAAGACAGGTACTTCTATTCACTACTTCTATTCACTGTCCTAATGGAGGGCCTGGGATCAAACCAGGGAAGGAAGTAAGATATATTAAGTTTGAAAAGGAGAAGCAGAATTATTTTAATTTACAGATCATAAGTTTATACATGTAGAAAATACAAAGTACCTCTAAACAAGCTGTTTAAGAGCTAGAACCTATTAGTGCATTGATACAGTCACCAAACACAAAAATCAGTTTTATTTCTACTGCTACTGCTAAGTCACTTCAGTCGCGTCTGATTCTGTGTGACCCCATAGACAGCAGCCCACCAGGCTTCCCCATCCCTGGGATTCTCCAGGCTAGCAAAAGCATTAGAAAATGCAATTAAAATGTCACTTATCAAATGCTTGGGAACTAATTTAATATAAGATATGCAAGACCTCTTCTTGATTCCTCTCCAAAAACTCTAGAATAGTTTTAATTTGAGAGATAAAAATCACATAGGAGATGAGAAATGTCCTCACTTCTGAGTCTGGGGTAACTAACAGAAATCATGGCCTGGTACTCAGTGGTGACCAGTCCTTGCCACCTACAGACACTAATGTCAGGAAAGACCATTTCCTAAGGCTGTTCAATGAAATAGTGTTTTCAAAACCCCAAACAAGAGATTGGTACTGTCTACTTGGCTGTTGAACTAAATCTGTTCTCATATTGACAGGTATCCTAGCTCTGTGCTGGCTATTTCAGGACATAATTAATTCCCTGTATCCACATTTTGCTTAACCCAATTAATCCTAGCTCTGGATTTGATGCTGGGCATTTAGGTCAATTAAAGTAAAAAAGCTATACAAAATAAAAGATAAAATTGTTATAAGTAGCCCTGCTTCCCAGGTGGCTCAGTGGTAGAGAGTCTGCCTGCCAACCAGGTGGACTATTTTTCTTTACACATCATACATTTGTACATGTAAAAAATACCCCTGCATTTGGAAGATCCCCTAGAGAAGGGAGGGGCAACCGACTCCAGTATTCTTGCCTGGGAAATCCCATGGACAGAGGAGCCTGGCGGGCTACAGTCCATGGGGTCACGAAGAGCTGGACATGACAGAGACTAAACAACAGCAACAGTGCAAGTCCTCTACAAAAATCTTAACAGTAACGAAAGAAATTAGAGAGGACCGAAATTAATGAAAGAAATTAGAGAGGACATAAATAAAGAGGTTATGGATCTAAAGACTCCATATGTTAAGATGTCAATTGTCCTAAATAAATTCATAAATTAAACACAATCCCAATCAAATTACCTCAATCTCTTGTGGTCGAAGCTATTCTATACCTTATGTGGAAGTGCAAAGACCTAGAATAAGCCTTGAATAAGACAAAGAAAACATGACTTGCATTTCCAGATTTCACAATGTGTATGAACCCCAGTACTTAAGATAGAATGGTCTGTTGATATGAGGATAAAATAAAGAAGTCAATAAACAGAATCAAGTCCAAAAAGAGGTTATAATACATGTGCCATCAATTTTTTTTTTTTCTCTAAAAGTGCCTATGCAGCTTCACTGGGGGAAAGTTGGTCTTTCTAGGATAATAGCTAGAATAATTGGCTATTTTTATTTTTTGGAAGTAGCAGTGTTTTGTAGCTTTCTGTGTATAAGTTCTGTACATGTTTTCTTAGATTTATGCCTAAGGATTTAGGGTCTTTCTTGAGCCATTGTAAATAGTATTATATTTTTAATTTAGGTATCGACATGTTTGCTGATAGTATATAAAAATGCATTTCATTTTGTGTGTTTACCTTATATATCCTGAAACCTTCTGAACCCACTTCATAGTTGTAGGAGTTTTGGAGGGCATATTCTTTGGGATTTTCTACATAGAAAATAGTGGTGATTTGACTGCCTTTCTGGCTTAAAAGATTGTTTATATATTTATTTGCTTTACTGCACTGGCTACAATGTCCAGCACTTGCTGAAGGAGAGTGATTAAAGTGGATATCCTCCCTTTGTTCCCTTCTTTAGGGAAAAGTATAGCCTTTTACCAATAAACATGCTAAGAGCTGTTGAGGAACTTCTCCATTATTCCTGTGTTTCTTAGAGTTTCCACTATGGTTGACTATTGGATTTTGGCAAATGCTTTTTCTACAAATTGCTGCTGCTGAACTAGCTCATCTTATTGTTGACTCATAACTCCTCCACTTCCCGTTAGATGTCCTCCTCATCTTCTTTGTCTTGGGCCGAGTATGCGTGTAGCATGATAGCAAATGACACCCACTTCTCTTCAAGGTCACCCAGTATTGTGAGGCTGAAGGAGGTGAGGGACAGACAAGCCTGTGGGCTCCAGTTGTCCTCATAGTTCAAGTATGACTTTGTCTGTCACAGTTTGTCAATGCTTTTGTCCCCATCAGACTTTCCTTTACAAATGTTACCCTCAGTTCAGTTTTGATCAGTTCAGTTGCTCATTTGTGTGCAACTCTTTGCAACCCCGTGAACTGCAGCACGCCAGGCTTCCCTGTCCATCACCAACTCCCAGAGATTACTCAAACTCATGTCCATTGAGTCAGTGATGCCATCCAACCATCTCATCCTCTTTTGTCCCCTTCTCCTTCCACCTTCAATCTTTCCCAGTTTCAGGGTCTTTTCCAATGAGTCAGTTCTTCCCACCATGTGGCCAAAGTATTGGAATTTCCGCTTCAGCATCAGTCCTTTCAATGAATATTCAGGACTGATTTCCTTTAGGATGGACTTGTTGGATCTCCTTGCAGTCCAAGGGACTCTCAAGAGTCTTATCTAACACCACAGTTCAAAAGCATCAGTGTTGCTCTAAGCTGACTTAAAGTGAATTCAGGCTCAACACCAGATATAAAGATAACAACTTGATACAGACTCATCCACCAGCTCTAGCCATTGCCTGAGTTCTAATCCCTAGAACTAATCTTTTATTCCTCATCACCCATGGTTCTGCTCTCCTGATTGTGCCCTGACACAAAGTCTAAGAGGAAATGATTCAGGAAATAATTTTGATGGTGATTTCATACAACTAGATCCAGGTTTGTGATGAAGTAAAACTTCCAGTTTAAAATATTATGGGGCACATTTTCAAATTCAGACAACTTTACACATGTTCTATACAGTTGATTTAAAGTCAAAAATTCAAGTGGAGAATATATTAGTAGAAAATTACTCTGGACACCTGTTTCCAAATAACGTAGAAGGTGCCTTTAACTAGAACTAAATCTTCTGATCCAGACCACAACTTAAATAACCACAGGACTATCATTTCTTGTCTGGGGTCTGTGGGTGTGCATTTCAGCTGGGGTCCTTCAGCAAGGGGGCTCTCTCTTACTAAGCTCCGGGGTTTTTGTACAGCTTTTCCTATTACTTCAAGCACTGTGAGTCATGGAGAGCACAGAAGTACTTTGCAGAGTCTTCCAGTTGTAAGGCTGAAATGGTGAGGCTGATGGACTTATCTGCTTTCTTAAAGTTTACAGAGTAGCGGTCTTTCCTTGCATTTGTCACTTCTGAACCCTGATGAATAACATAAGTCATCTGTCCACTGGGAAGTTGCTTGTACCAGTAAAGGTAGTAAGTCCTCCAACCTGTTTCATACCGACAATTCAGGGTGACTGACTGCCCCACTTGGCTGGATACATCTGACTGGTCTTGAGTAACTTTCTGGGCCACACCAGATCCTGTGGGAAAAAAATCAGAAAACAAAGATGAAGCAGTGAATAAAACAGTGTAGGAGTTATTTAGGATCCAAAGACAAAAAATTGAAATCATAAGATGCCTGCTTTTCCCCAGTCCTCCTTTCCTCCCCAAGTCCCTGTGAAGCTCCACGTGCCTGTGTGCAGGCCTTTCACCCTGAACATGCACACCCATGTTTGGAAGCCTCCCTACCAGAGAAGGTGATGGCCAATAACACCCAGAGCAGACTGGAGAGCGGCATGAGGCGTGGATTCCCCTGTTCAAATGTGCTTAGTTCTGCCTCAAGCTGAGAGTTCAGTGTCTTTGAGTGCCTGGCAGCACATATACATACTACCCAGTACCTGTGTGACTCCCCGCAACAGGAAGTGGGGGCTGTCTTGTTCATAGACCACGTGGTCTGTGCATGCATGGGAAAAAGTCTGGCTCACCACAAACCTTTACTTTGTCTGCTTGTCTTTCCTTGGTCATTAAATTAGGCAGATTCTGAAAGAAGGCATGAAAAAAGCAATCAGTTTTAAAATTTGAGAGGAGAACTGAATATTAGACAAGTTGACGTACATTGATAATTATTCAGCAAAATAGTTTTGCCATCCTGTTTAAGATATAATTGACTATAGCCTATGAAACTTTCTGTAATCTACTAACAGTTCATTCATTTAGCCTATACTTACTTTTCTCCATCCAGAATGTAATGACTCTTTTAAAAAACTTGCAGATCTTAGGCTTCTTGGTGAATGGAAATTTTATTTAAAATCATTAATATATCTCTGTATTTGTATTGAGTTTTGTGACTCTATTTAGGTTTCTCAATAAATAAAATTACTTCACCATGAAGTGACAAAAAAAAAAAAAATCAGTTCATCTGACTTTCAGCATCTATTCAGTTTTAAATTTTGAATGAAATTATACAGGAATAAAATTTTTTTTGAAATTTGAAATTGAGTGTTATTTATTAGACTTTGAGGAAGATCAGGATATTCAGTCCTGTCCCCTCCACATATAGAATTGCACTTATTAAACCATGTGTCCTGTGTCCTGATGTCACATTTTCTATGTCATTTTCCAAAGTGTTAAGTCTCACTTGTTAGTGGCTCATTATTTTTCTCTTTGTAAAATAAATTCAAGTATGCCAGATCTTTCTGTGACATAATGCTGTAATGTTCTCCTACAAAACTTGATATCTACAGGTTTTAAACACTTTTTTGTTGTTGTTCAGTCACTAAGTCATATCCAAACTCTGTGACCCCATGGACTGCAGCACCCCAGGCTACAGTGTGCTTCAATATCTCCCAAAGTTGCTCTAATTCATGTCCATTATGTCAATGATGCTATCTAACTACCTCATCCTCTGCTGTACCTTTCTCCTTTTGCCTTCAATCTTTTCCAGCATCAGAGTTTTTCCAGTGAGTCGGCTCTTTGCATCAGGTGGCCAAAGTATTGGAGCTTCAGCTTTAGCATCAGTCCTTCCAGTGAATATTCACAGTTGATTCTATTAGGACTGACTGGTTTGTCCTCCTTGCAGCCCAAGGGACTCTCAAGAGCTTTCTCCAGCACACTTCAAAGGCATCAATTCTTCAGCATTCAGTCTTATTTATGGTCCAATTCTCACACCACACATGACAATTGGAAAAACCATAGCTTTGATTACACAGACCTTTGTCAGCAAAGTGATGTGTCTGCTTTTTAATATACCATCTTAAGCTTCTTGGGGGCACAAGTGTTTAAGAACATGCCTGCAAACTCAGGAGACATAAGTGATGTGGGTTTGATCCCTGGGTCAGGAAGATTCCCTGGAGGAGGGCATGGCAACCCACTCCAATATTCTTGTCTGGAAAATCTCATGAACAGAGGAGACTGGAGGGCTACGGTTCATAGGGATGCAGAGCCGGACACGACTGAAGAGACTTAGCCCACCTGCTGGTTTGTCACATCTTTTCTTCCAAGGAGCAAGCATCTTTTAATTTCATGGATTCAGTCACCATCCATAGGGATTTTGGAGCCCATGAAAATTAAATCTGTCGTTACTTCTACTTTTCCCCCTTCTATTTGCCATGAAGTGATGAGACCAGATGCCATGATCTTAGATTTCTGAATGTTGAGTTTCAAGCCCGTTTTTTCACTCTCCTCTTTCACACTCATCAAGAGGCCCTTTAGTTCCTCTTCACTTTCTCCCATTAGAGTGGTATCACCTGCATATCCAAGGTTTTTGATATTTCTCCCATCAATCTTGATTCCAGCTTGTCATTCATCCAGCCCGGCATTTCGCATGTTATACTGTGCATGTAAGTTAAATACGAGGACTGACAATACAGCCTTGACGTACTCCTTTCCCAATTTGGAACCAGTCGGTTGCTCCATGTCTGGTTCTAACTGTTGCTTCTTGACCTGCATACAGGTTTCTCAGGAAACAAGTAAGGTGGGCTGGTATTTTCATCTCCTTAAGAATTTTCCAGTTTGTTGTTATACACACAAAGTTTTTAGTGTAGTAAATGAAACAGATGTTTTTCTGGAATTCCTTTGCTTTCTCCATGATCCCATGAATGTTGGCAATTTGATCTCTGGTTCCTCTGCCTCTTTGAAACCCAGTTTGTATATCTGGAATTTCTTGGTTCACATACTGCTGAAGGCTAGCTGAAGGATTTTAAGCATAATCTTACTAGCATGTGAAATGAGCACAATTGCATAATAATTTGAACAATCTTTGTTATTGCCCTTCTTGGGACTGGAATGAATACTGACCTTTTCCAATCCTGTTCAAACACTTAGTATATGTCAGTGCCACAGAACTTAATGGTTGAACTTTTGTATACATGATCATGAAGTATGTATCTCTCAATCTTCCACTTGGTTTCATCATTTTAATAGATAAATTCATTTAAAAGAAACGAAAGCAAACAAACAAGTAGAAAAGGAAGTATAGACACAGTCTCCAAAACAGTGCCAGTTCTTAGAATTTAAGTTCAAAAGAACTCATTAATGAGTGATGCAGGGAGGAGAGTTTATATGAGGTTGAACCATCTATTCTTCTGTCCCATATGAACTCTGAGTGACAGGCAGCTGATGTCCTGGTTTCTAATTATTTACAAGGAAGCAGGGGAGACCACAAATGCCCAGAGCAGTCTGGGGAACAGCAAGATAATACATATATTATATCTGTCAGTATATTATATTTATCACATGTTTTATATCCACCTTTTTATGCATAGTTGTGAAATTGATCACATTTGTAAATTCTTATTACCACCACTAAAATTAAGATACAGAACCATTCCACCACCCTAAAGAACTTGCTTTGCCAACCATCCCCACCTCTGCAACCCTTGAAAACTGCTGATGCCTTGGTTTCCAATTATCTGTAACTAGGCAGAAGAAACCACACAGGCCCACAACAGCCTGGGGAACAGCTTGGCATTCTAAAATATATATGCTAATATAATAGTTACATATACATACCAGGAAATTTATATTGCCAAAATTTTATTAAAATACAGATCATGATCTGATACCTCAGTTTTTTATGCACTCTGGTTTTGATGCATAGCTCTGTGAAACTTTATCACATATATAGGCTCTTTTTACCACCATTGAAATCATGATATAGAATTGTTAAAAGAAACCCTCTTTGCACACCCTCCTGAGGCCTGCAATTCTTTGCAACCCAGGTCACTATTGATCTTTCATCTCTGTATTTTGTCCCGTTGAGACTGTTGTATAAGTAGAATCACACTATGTAACAATCATAATAATCCAGTAAGTGTAATCATACACCATGTAGCCTCTGAGATTGATTTTTTTTAACTCAGCATAACATCCTGAGACCCATCTAGACTATTGCATATATCAATAATCTTTTCCTTTTAATCACTACAGACTGTCCCCAACTTAATTTAGGATAATTCAGTTTAGGATTTTTACTTTACAGTAGTGAGAAAGTGGTAAGCATTCAGTAGAAACCATACTTGGAATATTGAAGTTTTATCTTTTCCTGGGCTAGCAACATGCAGTATGATATTTCCTGGTGATTCTGGGCAGCAGCAGTGAGCTGAGCTCCTGGCCAGCCTCAAAATCATGAGTGTAAACAACCAACACATTTACAGCCATTTCATACCCATATAACCACACTGATCTTCATTTTCAGTACAGTACTCAACACATTCATAAGATTTTCATCACTTTAGTATAAAAGAGACTGTGTGAGACAATATTTTCCCAGCTGTAGGCTAATGTAAGTATTGGCCACATTTAAGGGAAGCTACCGCTTCCTTGATAGCTGAGTTGGTAAAGAATTTGCTGCAGAGCAGGAGACCCTGGTTTGATTCCTGGGTTAGGAAGTTCCTCTGGAGAAGGGATAGGCTATCCACTCCAGTATTCTTGGGTTTCCCTCTGGCTTAGCTGGTTAAGAATCCACCTGCAATGCAGGAAACCTATGTTCGACCCCTGGATTGGGAAGATGCCCTGGAGAAGGGAAAGGCTACCCACTCCATTACTCTGGCCTGGAGAATTCCATAGACAGTCCACAGGGTCGCAAAGAGTCAGACATGACTGAGTGACTTTCACTTTCAAGGGAAGCTAGATTAAATATATTAGATGGGTTATCATTTTTAAAATTTTAATTTATTTTTATTGAAGTGCAGTTTCTTTTTTTAAAATTTTATTTACTTAACTTTACAGTATTGTATTGGTTTTGCCATATATCAAAATGAATCCGCCACAGGTATACATGTGTTCCCCATCCTGAACCCTCCTCCCTCCTGCCTCCCCATACCATCCCTCTGGGTCATCCCAGTGCACCAGCCCCAGGCATCCAGTATCAGGCATCGAACCTGGACTGGCGACTCGTTTCAAACATGATATTATACATATTTCAATGCCATTCTCCCAAATCATCCCATCCTCTCCCTCTCCCAGAGTCCAAAAGACTGTTCTATACATCAGTGTGTCCTCTGTTGTCTCGTATACAGGGTTATTGCTACCATCTTTCTAAATTCCATATATATGCATTAGTATACTGTATTGGTGTTTTTCTTTCTGGCTTACTTCACTCTGTATAATAGGCTCCAGTTCCATCCACCTCATTAGAACTGATTCAAATGTATTCTTTTTAATGGCTGAGTAATACTCCATTGTGTATATGTACCACAGCTTTCTTATCCATTCATCTGCTGATGGACATCTAGGTTGCTTCCAAGTCCTAGCTATTATAAACAGAGCTGCGATGAACTCAAATTGTTCCAGAAAATTGCAGAGGAAAGCAAACTTCCAAACTCATTCTATGAGGTCACCATCACCCTAATACCAAAACCGGACAAAGATGCCACAAAAAAAGAAAACTACAGGCCAATATCACTGATGAACATAGATGCAAAAATCCTTAACAAAATTCTAGCAATCAGAATCCAACAACACATTAAAAAGATCATACACCATGACCAAGTGGTCTTTATCCCAGGAATGCAAGGATTCTTCAATATCTGCAAATCATTCAATGTAATACACCACATTAACAAATTGAAAAATGAAAACCATATGATTATATCAATAGTTGCAGAGAAAGCCTTTGACAAAGTTCAACATTCATTTATGATAAAAACTCTCCAGAAAGCAGGAATAGAAGGAACATACCTCAACATAATAAAAGCTATATATGACAAACCCACAGCAAACATTATCCTCAATGGTGAAAAATTGAAAGCATTTCCTCTAAAGTCAGGAACAAGACAAGGATGCCCACTTTCATCATTACTATTCAACATAGTTTTGGAAGTTTTGGCAACAGCAGTCAGAGCAGAAAAAGAAATAAAAGGAATCCAAATTGGAAAAGAAGTAAAACTCTCACTGTTTGCAGATGAAGTGCAGTTTCTTTACAATGTTAGTTTCTGCAGTGCAGCAAAGAAAATCTGTTATACATGTATACATTGATCTCCACTCTTTTTTAGATTTCCTTCCCATATTAGATGAACTTTTGACTTAGCATTGTTTCAACTTAAAATGATTTATTTCAGAATAACCCTTTTGAAGTTGAGAAGGATGTATAAATAGTATCTCATTGTGTAAATGTACTACAGGATATTTATCTGTTCATTCAGTGAGGATCACTGGTTAATTTCCAGTACTAATGTATATATTTTTGTGTGAACATAAAGTTTTCCTTTCTCAAGCATAAGTACCCAGGAGTGTGATTGCTGGGTTGTTCAGTAACTGAATATTTAAGTTTATGTGAAACTCTTGGATTGTTTTCTAGAATAACTGGGCCATTCACCCACCAGCAATGCATGAGTGATCTGATTTCTCTGATTCCTTGCCAGAACTTGGTATTGTCAGTAATTTTCATTTTAGTCCTTATTATAGATGTGAAGTGGTTTCTCTTTGTAATTTTAATTTGGATTTTCCTAATATAATTTTAGGGGTATATTATTTGCATTTTCTACATAGATAATCATGTTACTAGCAAATGGTGGCAGTTTTACTTTTTCTTTCAACTCTATTAAATTGTTACATCTACTTTCTTTATGCACTGGCTCCCACATCTAGCACTGTACGAAAGGAGTGACAAGAATGGACACTCTGGTTTGGTTCCCTTTATTAGAGAAAATCATAATTTTCTACTAGTAAGAATACCATTAGCTATTGAGGAGATTCCCCACTCTTCTTGTGTTGCTCAGAGTTTTCATCATAACTGACTACTGAATTTTTGCAAATCCATTTTTTATGACTAGATTAATATGATGATATGATTTTTCTTTTCTACCCTGTTAACATGGTGAATTCCATCCATTGATTTTCAATATTAAAGTGTCTTGCACTCTTGAAAGAAATTACATTTCTGCTTGGTATATTATTCATTTTATAATTTTTTCAGAAATTTGTGTCTCTCTCCAAGATAAAAGACATTTCCCTGTAGTTTTTGGTTGTTTATGGTCTTTGTCTGATTTGGGTATCAGGGTAATATTAGCCTCATAAAATGAGTGAAGAATTATTTTCTTTCTATTTTCTGCAAGAAATTGTGTATAATTCAATGTTTGACAGAATTCTTCATTAACACTGGGTCTGGGGATTTTTTTAAATTAAAACTTCAACTTCTTCATAGACATCATGGCTTCAGCTATCTCTGGCCCCTGCTCTGAGGAGAGATGAAGAGGAGCGACCGCTGGAGCCCACAATGAGGTTTGGGGACAGACAGCTGGTGCTTCCAGAGCACTGTGCCTCTGCACAGAAGTAGGTTCCTGCATCTGAGAGCTGGGCAGCCATGAGGTGCAGGGAGCTGTGCTGTTTGGACTCTCCAAGCCGACCTGTCAGTCTCTGCTGCGTCTTCACTTCTCCACCCTTAGCTAATATCATCAAGAGGACAGGACTGCCCCCAGGCCTCTGCTTATACCACTGTAAACTGTAAAAGGTGCTTGAGGAATTGCAGTAAGTGGTGAAGTTCTCTCCTTCTTGCAGAAGCCAAAATTCAGGAAAATGCTTTATCTGTTGTCCATTCATTTCTGTTCAGAAAAGCAATGAGAAGTAACAGAGAAAGTCTGATTAGATGTTTATTCTCTCAGCTATAATGGGCTCTTTCATTCTTCTTGTGTATTTTCTCCTTCTTTCCATGTCTCCTTCCCCAACTCCCTCTATCTCCCACATTTTAGTTTTTATGTTTTTCTCAACATCCTGCTCTCAGTCAGAAAATCCCACTCCTACAGTTGCCTGTATATAAGATTCCTCTGTGCTGAATTTTCTGGGTGCAATCAGGGAACCCCCAAACTCACGTGATATTTGTATCCATAAGATCAACACTGGTGCTAACAGAAGCATCTCCCTTTTCTTCCTCTTCAGAAAGAGTTGCTGAATCGTCCTACTCCTAAAAGGGTTTCTCTTGTATCAGCTTCTTCCAGATCTATAGAATTGTAGTCTATACTGCCTTTTGGAAAGAAAATAGAAAGGAGTGACTACAATTTGAGACAGCCAATCAGACATACTACCTTATTACCCACCCATCTTCCCCAGGAAGTGTCTATGTTTGCAGATGCTGCCCCTCTGTGACAGGATCAAAAATTGCTGATCCAGTAATACCTGATAAATAGTGGTTACTCAAACATTTGTTGAATGATAAATAAATATGTATGTTTGCATATGTGAGAATTTGAATGCAAATGTCCCAAAGAGCAATTTAAAAGTGCCCTTCCATGAATGTAAACAGTCAGGAGTTGCTTGTAGCTATTTAGAAATGTTACCTTTGGAAAACTGTGAGAGCCCCAGTAGCCCTGTTACTGTTACTGTTAAGTCACTTCAGTCGTGTCCGACTGTGTGACCCCATAGACGGAACCTCACCAGGCTCCCCCATCCCTGGGATTCTCCAGGCAAGAACACTGGAGTGGGTTGCCATTTCCTTCTCCAATGCATGAAAGTGAAAAGTGAAAGTGAAGTCGCTCAGTCCTGTCCGACTCTTAGCGACCCCATGGACTGGAGCCTTAGTTCTCCCATAAAAAATCATCACAAATTCTATGGCTCCAAAAAACAAGAATCGGTTCCCTTCAACCTGGAGGGCAGAGGTCTGACAACAGGGTGTCAGCAGGAACATACTCCTTCCAAATGTTCTAGGAGAGACTCCTTCCTTGCCTCTTCTGGCTTCTGGTGGCTCCATGTGGTCCTTTGCCTGTGACTGTATACCTCCAACCTCCTCCTCCATTGAGAAGACCTCACAAGGACTTCCTGGTGAGGAAGGACATGCTTCTCACCTGTGTGTCTCTTAAAAGGATACTTGTCACTGGATTGAGGCCCCACCAAGACAATCCAGTATGATTGGATTTTGACATCCTTTGCTTAATTACATTTGAAAAGGTTCTTTGTTAAATTTGAGTTCACATTCACAGTTTCCGTGGGTTAGGATGTGAATGTATCTTTCGGGGCTGCCCTCCAACCCACTATAGGATCCTTAATGTCTTTGAAGTATTGTCATGTAATTATACAAACAGTAGAAATATCAAAACTTATTTAAAGTCAAAAATAAATCTTAATCTGAATTACTTTATATATAGAAACAGAAAGAGAAGCAGGTTTAGGATGTAATGGAAAAGGAAAATCCCATGAGTTAACAAAACTCTTTGAAATGCATATCATTGGGATAACTTCCTTTTCAGGCCTGTTGGGTTTGAACTCCAAATGAAGACAAATCTAGGAATGCTATGTTGGTGAAGGCTCCACTCCCACCCTAAAAGAGTAAGGGATCTGGAGCAGCACTTGGGGATGTTTTAAAAGTTCCCCTGCAGGTCTTCATGCAGATTGGGAGCCCTGCTGCAGTTTACACAGAAGGATGTAAATCAAGACAGAATAGTCACCCATTGGAGAAGGTTGCCCTTTCCCAACTCACACCATCGTATTTGCTATAGCCTATCTCTGGGTTTTGTGCTGTGAAGGAGATATTTGCTAAATGAAAAGAAGAGAACTTGACTGTGCTTTGGTTTGTGGACTAAAAGGAATCTCTTCATGCCTCGTAGGAAACAGTTTGAATGAATATAAATATAAGATGGCCCTCAGTAGCAAATATTCCTGTCAAACCATCTTAAGAGGGAACCAGATCCAAGAATATTTATAATTAAATGTTAGCAATATTATCCTCTGAGATTTCACATAAGAAGTAATGTTGCTTGAACTGGGCTGTAAAGGTTGAGGACATATAAGTGTTTTAAACAAGTACTTGGGAAAAACCATTCTAACCAAAGAGGACAGTATCTGCAAAGGTTCAGATTAAGGAAAAAGCTTAATACCAGCATAAATGGTTTTGTTTTAAAGTGGCTGATGTACATCTAGAGTATGTGGCAGAAAAGGGTGAATGAGAAAACTAGAAGTATCTCAGGGAAAAATTGTACATTGCCTTGTAATACTTAATATAAAATTTGATCTTTACAATTTCTAATGGTTCCTCATTATCCAAAGATGAGCAGGAAGCAAACTAATTATATGAATTATATGCATATATATACATATATATGTTACTGTTGTTCAGTCACTAAGTAGTGTCCAATTCTTTATGACCCATGAACTGCAGCACGCCAGGCTCCTCTGTCCATGGGATTTCCCAGGCAAGAATACTGGAGTGGGTTGCCATTTTCTTCTCCAATACATACAGATACACACACACACACACACATATATATATATATATATATATATATAAAATAAGTCTTTGGTCATGTAGAAGTCAGATTCAAAGAGTTAAGAGTAAAGGCAGGAAGAGAGTTAAGAGGCCCTTGCAGTTATCCAAGTGAGAGGTGCTAAATGCTTGGATTAGGGGAGCTGCAAGGAGTATAGAGATGAGGAAGTGGGTGTGGGTGCTATTTGAGAAGTAAACTGACATGACCATGATGATTATTAAGGTCTATGTGCTTCATTAGCACTCTGGTGCCAGTTTGCCATTTGGAACATGTTTATTCTATCAGCTCATGTGGAAACTACTGGCCAAAGTTGCACACTAGTCACTCAGTCATGTCCAACTCTTTGTGATCCCATGGATTATAGCCCACCAGGCTCTTCTGCCCATGGAATTATCCAGGCAAGAATACTGAAATGGGTAGCCATTCCCTTCTCCAGGGTATTTTCCTGACCGGGGGAATCAAACATAGCTCTCCTGCATTGGGGACAAATTCTTTATCATCTGTGCCATCAGAGAACCCCAATATGATATTAAACTGGTGGGTTATTTGGAAATCTGCAAAATGAGCACAGGACCAGAAAATTGATCAGCTTCATATACCTGGAAATTACTAAGTAAGAAACTCAGATTCTGGAGTTTAGTTACTTATTCATTATCACAGTTACAATATAAACTAGGGGAGAAACCAAGTTTAGTAGCGAATTTCCCCTATCAATACTTCTTCCAGATATTAAAGCGATTTTTAAAAATGCAAACAGCCACACAGTAAAGAAATGACATACACGTCCATGTAGTGGAAAGTTTGAACTAAAGCAAAATCAGAATCTCCAATGAGTTAAATGAGACAGAATTGAGTGTTCTGGTATAAAACATGCAGACTTCCATGCCAGATGTGTGAGACAGCATATCCCCGTATTACATTCATGCACATGAGGAAATACCATAAAGACTAGTTCTTAGGATGTAGCAACAGTGAAGGGTAACTATTACCCAGGCATAACCATATTATTTTAGAGAGGTTTGAGTACTATCTAGTTCACTTGGGGCCATGGGAAAAGAGGAGGCTAGGAACTGGAATTAATGATATGGCCAATAACTGGTGAAGATTAGTGATGTTTAGGAACAGTCCAGTTGGTTCAGGGAGCTACAGGGACTGGAATGCCTGTTTATCTATGTCTGCATTTCCCCCTGATTACCAAAAACACTGTCATTCATTTAATGTCCCTTTTCCTCCAGACAATGGCTCTTCGTCAATGTGTTCCCAGAGCAGCAGCAGGCACAGGTTTGGGTATGGGCTGCAGAGGGCTGAGGGGCACTGTGTGGAGGCACAGAGATATGTGGCTAAGTCTTTAGGCTGGGATCCTTTGATGTACATGGAGCTGTAGCCCTCCTTAGTATTCAAAGTGACTCTCACTTGTCCTTGCTTCTTTTCATCCCCATTTACACTTATTACAAACAAGTTCTTGGGGTTCTTTGCAGGTTCCCATCTGTACCAGTGTAAAGCATAGAAAGAGCTGGAAAGGAAACTGCAGGTGAAATTGGTGCTCTCTCCTTCCTGAACCCACAGCAAGGGAGGACGCTGTTCCACAGTCAAGGGGCTGCTCATGCCTGTTCAGAAAGACAAGGTCACACATAGAAACTGATTTCTCTACAGAGTGTTCATTGCCTTCACACATTCCCAAATATTAGAATCTTGAGGTGTCTGACTGCATTCCCCTTCTCCTCATCACCACCCAGACTGTTCAGAATGTCTTCAGCAGCCCCAGGACTTACGGCCAAGATGAAGCCACAGGATCAGCCATGAGGCTGGCAAAGTGTTCCTCTCCATTTATCCTGATCAAGTATCCTCAGCAGAGGAACGTTCTGCAGCCTAGATCTGTGAAACATGCTGCTTCAGAAAATAGGTTTCTGTACCTGGTTGCCCAACTAATCGGAGACAAGACCATGTACATGTGCTAAAAACACACCAACCATTTCTGCCCTAGAATCAGTTGCCTGTGGTGCAAAATGAGGGATCAAACCCCCCTTTCTTGAGACCAACTTCACAAACATTGAGATGAGCTCACTACACAAGGAGAACTGACAACCTTTCAGAAGTGGGCTGCTTAATCATTGACTGCTACTATTCAACTTGAGAGAGTGGGATGGTAAGATGTGACATGAATCCCGCTTTGGTTAAGAATATTTATATGTATTTTAAACAAAATTTAAAACTTTCAGATTCCCCAAATAAAATTGTTCACACATAATGTACTGAATTTTCTTTTGCTTCATGTATATTATTCTAATATGAAAGTCACACAATAGAGTTAGCATTATTTTTAATTTACAAATAACAAAAACTGAAGCTCAAAGAGTTTGAGTGATTAACTCAAGGTGAAATATCAGGTAATTGGCATAGTAAGAACTAGAACACTTATCTATCTGGTATGGAGCCTATGGTGTTTGGAATCTGTCATGCCCCTATGTTTGTGATATTCTGTAAATATTTTAAATGTCGGAATAATATATTTTAAAAATAATAGGAGTCTGCTTGCTGATTTTCTTTGTTTTTAAAAAAATTTTCTTGATATCAATCATTTTTAACATCTTTATTGAATTTATTATAATATTACTTCTGTTTGTTTTTATGTTTTTGTTTTTTGGAGACAAGGGATATGGAATCTTAGCTCCCTGAGCAAGTATCAAACCAGCACAGCACCCACTGCATTGGATAAGCACTTTAAAGACAATAAAATACTATATTAAGATAGAGAGTTACTCTTGGGATGAGGAAAGGCCTGTGCTCTAAGTAAGGTATGGAGGGAGGGCTCCACTCTGACACTTACTCTGCAACACCAGGCAAGGTACTGAACCTCTCTCACGTTCAGTTTCCATTTCTGTGAATAGTCAGTATCCTTCTGCTGGGCACTGGGCTCACAGTGGCATCCATCATCTCACTCACTTCTCCTAAGAACCCTGCATGGTAGATTCTATCAATATCCACCTTGCAGATATGAAGAAATGGAAGCATAAAAATAAATAAGTGATACTCCCGAGATCACTCAATTAATGAGTGGTAGGTCTGGAAACATAATCCAAGTCTTCCATCTCAGGCACTGTTACACTGTCTCCCTAAAGTAGTGTGGACCCAGCCTTGAAGGGTTAGGATAGGAGCTGAGTGAGAACACACCTGAAAATAGCCTCACACAGCACTGCCCCAGCGTGCGCTCTCAGTCAGCTACAGGCAACACACGGAACGCTGAGGACTGGGGAGACAAACTCTCAAATTGCAAAGGAGTCTATCCACAAGATGGAGCTTAATATTTTTTGAGGTATACTTGGCCATTTAAATGGTAGATCTCATGTATTTTCATAAGTGTCCATGGTCTATCATGTTGTTACTGTTCAGGGAAAATCAGTTCATTAGGGTGTTATATTGAGAGATTGAGATGTTGTTGGAATGAGTCTACCAAGCAGCGTTTGCTATAATTGTTTAGTTTTTTCCCCATTATTGAGTCTTGCTCCCATTCTCAGAATATTTTTATACTATATTACAAGAAAGGACAGAGCAGTAGAAACAAATTCACTTACCAGAAGAAAAAGGGAAAAAAAAAAAAAAAAAAAACCCTTTGTGCAATAATTCTGATCTTACTTTCCAAGGTAGCCTATTACTTGACATTCAAAATCATCACATGCAAGATGTTACAAGAAATCATGAAGATACTTTTTAGCCAATCCAATATTTGTCATTTGAACTCAATTATTTTCACATCTGGAGAAGGCAATGGCACCCCACTCCAATACTCTTGCCTGGAAAATCCCATGGGCGGAGGAGCCTGGTAGACTGCAGTCCATGGGGTCGCTAAGAGTCGGACACGACTGAGCGACTTCACTTTCACTTTTCACTTTCATGCACTGGAGAAGGAAATGGCAACCCACTCCAGTGATCTTGCCTGGAGACTCCCAGGGACGGGGGAGCCTAGTGGGCTGCCGTCTATGGGGTCGCACAGAGTCGGACACGACTGAATTGACTTAGCAGTTAGCAGCAGTATTTTCACATCTGGTAAAGTTAAGTGAAGTCGCTCAGTCGTGTCCGACTCTTTGCTACCCCATGGACTGTAGCTTACTAGGCTCCTCCATCCATGGGATTTTATAGGCAAGAGTACTGGAGTGGGCTGCCATTTCCTTCTCCAGGGGATTTTCCCAACTCAGGAATTGAACTCTGGTCTCCCGCATTGCAAGCAGACACTTTAACCTCTGAGCTACCAGGAAAGCCTCACATCTGGTAGGCAAAGATTAAAAACCAGCCAATTCTCCCGAATCTTCTCTCTCCCATGATTTCTGCATTGAGACGTTTACTGACTTTGGTTCAACAATGGCAGCCCCAATTGTGACTAGCATGCATGCGTACATGCTTAATCGCTCAGTCTTTGAAACCCTTTGGACTGTAGCCAGCCAGGGTCCTCAGTCCGTGGGATTCTCCAGGAGCATAATACACGTGACTAGGCTTCCCCGCAATTTAATCCATGATCACTAGAGGGCGGCAAGGAGCCCAGCGTAAGCGTCTCAAAATATTTAGCAGGACACCAGCTGGCAGTGCTTTCACTTTGATTCTTGCTACGCAGTCGCTGGAGCCTGATTCTCTGGGAATGCAAATAGTAACATGAAGATAAAGCATTCACTCACGAAGGTGTGACATTTGAATTTTCAGAGGTGCACCATGTAAATGTGGTGAGGGATAGCGTCACAGCAGAGAGAGCAAAGGCAAGGGGCACAGGTCTTGATATACAATATGCTTGGATGTGATTATATGCTTGGATGCTCCAATATGCTTGGAGTGTTAAAGGAGTGATATCTCATCTTTTCCTGTAGCCTCTTGTTTTTCCAGGCACACTACAACTAACAAACTTGCTAAAGCATTTAGCACTATTAACTGGCTAGTGGAAGATTTCCTCATCTACTGATCCTGGGGCAATTTGTACTTAGATTTGGCATCTTCTTTCCTAGTTGCCTTTAGGTTCCAGTTTAGACTTGTAATGTTACCGTCACTGAGACATCCAGGCACCTGTCTTAGATCCAAGTCCTTCTCCATACCCAAATCTTTCTCTTAAGAAGTCCTGTAAATGGTACACTCTGGAAGACAATAAAAGTTTGAGACACTTCTCACAGTTAGGAAAATTATGTCTCATTTCTCAAAGATTAAAAAAAAAAATTGAAATAGTAAAACCTGTCTCTTAGGGTTTTTAAACTTAGATAATGGATCAGAAATGCATCCTACAGTACCTGATAAATAGTTAAGTTCAATAAATATCAACTTTGTTTATTTTACTAACTCCTGCCTTTCCTTCATTGTCCAGGTCTGTGACCTGCTTCACCCCCACCTTCCACGCACATCTGTTCAGTGATGATTTCTAGGACATTTACTTAATCACTTGCTTTTCTGGAGATAGTCATTATTTTTCCTTATCCTTTTGGTGTCATATCCGGCTATCTACGTTGATACACTCAGGGTGCTTAAAGGACACAGATGGTTTGATTTTGGTTTCCCTAAAAATAGCATATTCAAAAGCAGAGACATTAGTTTGCCAACAAAGGTTTGTCTAGTCAAGGCTATGGTTTTTCCAATGGTCATGTATGGATGTGAGAGTTGGACTGTGAAGAAAGCTGAGCACCAAAGAATTGATGCTTTTGAACTGTGGTGTTGGAAAAGACTCTTGAGAGTCCCTTGGACTGCAAGGAGATCCAACCAGTCCATTCTAAAGGAGATCAGTCCTGGGTGTTCTTTGGAAGGACTGACCCTAAAGCTGAAACTCCAGTACTTTGGCAACCTCATGTGAAGAGTTGACTCATTAGAAAAGACTCTGATGCTGGGAGGGATTGGGGCAGGAGGAGAAGGGGACAACAGAGGATGATATGGCTGGATGGCATCACTGACTCGATGGATGTGAGTGTGAGTGAACTCCAGGAGTTGGTGATGGACAGGGAGGCCTGGAGTGCTGCAATTCATAGGGTCACAAAAAGTCGGACACAACTGAGCAACTGAACTGAACTAAACTGAAGGGGATATTCAGTCCCGTTCCTTCCACAAGTAGAATTAGATCATGTTTCTTAGAACTGTCTTCATGTCATTTTTTTCATCCCACTGGCCCAAAATGTTCAGTCTCATGAGTTAGTTGCTTGTTATTTTTTCTTTTTGTTAAATAAAGCATGCCAGACCTTTCTGTGCCATAATACTATAATGCACTCCAATAAAACTTGATATCTACAGACTGCAAGCACACAGTATATGTCTACAGCACAGAAGGTGATGGCTGAGATCTGTAAACTGTTATTTGTTCATTTGAATGTAGCTGTGAATTTTCCAGCTGGTTTTATCATTTTAATGGATGAATTAATATAAAAGAATAAAATACAAACGAATAGTAGAAAAGAAAGTACAGACAATGTCTCTAAAACAGTGCCAACCCCTTGCTTTCAAGTTGCTTGAGTGGTTGTTAATGACTGATGCATGGAGGAGAGTGCACATTTAGTTGAGACATCTTCTCCTCTGTCCCATTTCACCTGAGTGCTGACGGGCAGCCGATGCCCTGGTTTGCATTACCAAACCTACTTGTATTTAAGTAGAAGAGATCACGAATGTCCACAGCAACTGGGCAGCAGCATGGTATTGTATTGTAGCACATATATCTGTATATAATAATTATATATATTATATATACACCATAAAATTAATATTGGTAAGACATTACCGAAATATAGATGACAATCTGATACATCAGTTTTATTATGCATATCTCTATGAAATTTTATCACTGGTGCACGTTTTTGTATCATCACTAAAATCATGATGCAGAATTGTTCCATCTCCCTAGAGCAAACCACTTTCACACTGTCTCTACCCCGGCAACTCATGATAATCTCTAGCAACTACTGATCTTTTCATCTCTATATTTTGTCCTTTTGAGAATGCTGTATAAGTGAATTCATACATTATGTATGCATTTGTAATAATATGGTTTGTAAGCATGTACCAAGTAGTCTCCTGAGATACCTTTTTCACTCAGCATTGAGATCCATCTAGGCTGTTGCATGAATCAATAGTAAGTTTCTTTTAATCACTACAGACTGTCCCCAACTTGTGATGAATCAACTTAGGGTTTTTCACCTTATGATAGTGAGGAGCATATATGCATTCACTAGAAACCATACTTTGTATTTTGAATTTTTACTTTTTCTCATGTTAGCAGCATGCTGTATGACATTCCGTAGTCATGCTGGGCAGCAACACTGAGCTAAGCCCTCTGTCCACGCTGGGATCATGAGGGTCAATGACTGATCACTTAGGAATGTTCTGCACCCACACCACTGTTCTGTTTTTCACTTTCAGTACAGCATCTTTGAGGTTAGACAGGCAAACTCTGATGCACAGTAGGTTAAGTATATTATATGCTTTTTCCGCTTACATCTTCAGCCTAAAATGGTTTCTCGAGACTTAACCCTATTTTAACTTGAGATAGATCTATAAGTGATAGTTTAATGTATGGGTGTACCACAGCATATTTATCTATTCACACAATGAAGAACATTTGGCTGGTTTCCAGTTTTTGGCCATCACAAATACAGCTGCCATGAATATTTCTGTACCGATATTTGTGTGAACATGTTTTCCATTTCTCAAGGATAAATGCCCATAAAATAGTGTGATTGCTGAGTTGTAAGGTGAGTGAATATTTAAGTTTATGTGAAACTGCTAAACTGTCTTCCAGAATGACTGCACTGTTTACCCACCAACAGTGTGAGTGGTCCAACTTCTCTACATCATTGCCAGAACTTGGTTATCATTAGTATTTTTCATTTTAGCCATTAAGCAAGATGTGGAATGGTATCTCATTGTGGCTTTAATTTGCATTTCCTTGATGGTTAATGATGTTGAACATCTGTTTATATGCTTATTTCCCTAACACATAGCTCTTCCATGATATATTTGGATGAACCATTTTCCAATTGGACTACTTGTCTTCTTCCTACTGAGTTTAGACAATTCATTGTTTTCTGAATACCATCCTTTGATGATAATACATTGTGAAAATATTTCCTGCCATTCTGCAGCATGTCTTTTTTCATTCTCTTAATAGTACCTTTCACAGAGCACACATTTTTACTTTTGATGAAATATTTTATTTTTTATTGATTGTGCTTTAATGTCATGACAAAAATCATTTTGTCTAACACTTGGTCCTGAAGATTTTTTTTTTTCCAAAACGATTTAGAGTTTCAGATTTTACAGTTGGATATACAGTCCATTTTGAGATTCTCCTCAAATTTTTATATAAGGTGTGAGATTTAGGCCAAGATTCAGTTATTTGCCTAGGAATATCCAATTGTCCCTAAGTCATTTGTTCATAAGACTGTCATTACTCCACTGAATTGTCATTGTACCCTTGCCAAAAAATCAAATTTCTCCACTTTCCCACATCCACACTTGGGATGAGTCAGTAGCATTATCTTGTTAATAATTTTTTATTTTCTTTTTTTATTCATTTTTATTGAACTTTTTATCTTGTATTGGAGTATAGCCAATTCACAATGTTGTGATAGTTTCAGGTAGACAGCAGAGGGACTCTATCTTTTTAACATTGTAACATTTGTACTATATTTTACATTTTCTTTCTTTATATTTCTAATTTGTGTTTTCTCTTTTTTCACCGTGATAATTCTATCTAGGAATATATAGTTTATTAATTGTTTTAGCAAACTTAACTTTGTATCTCATGGGTATTTCTATCATTTTCCTTCTGTTTTACCAACTTGACATTTTTATTATCTGCTTATTTCAGTTTATATTAGTTGTAATTTGTTCTTCTTTTTCTATCTTTTTTGTTGAAAGCTTAGATAATTGTTTTGCAGCTTTTTTCTTTAGAAATATAAGTATTTAAAAAGATGAACTCCTCCTATGTAAAATATTACCTGTGAAAGCAGAAGTAGCTCAGTCATGTCCAACTCTTTGTGAATACAATTTATGGAATTCTTGAGGCCAGAGTATTGGAGTGGATAGCCTTTCCCTTCTCCAGGGGATCTTCCCAACCCAAGAATTGAACCTAGGTCTCCCGAATTGCAGGCAGATTCTTTACCAGAATCTATTATGAGCTTTATATTATGAGATATTACCTGTATCTCATAATATTTTTATGTATATGTTCTCATATTTTCTTTCAAAATATTTTCTAACAGCCAAGTAATTATTCCTTTAACCTGTTAGATTAGATTAGATTAGATCAGTCTCTCAGTCATGTCCGATTCTTTGCGACCCCATGAATCACAGCAGGCCAGGCCTCCCTGTCCATCACCAACTCCTGGAGTTAGTTTAAAACTTAATGCCTAGATTCCAGGTATTTGGGAGTTTCTAAAAATATCTTTTTGCTATTTATTTTCTAAGTCAATTCCACTACTGATCAAAAAATAAATTCTGTATAATTTCAATTTTCTTAAATATATTAAGCCTTCTTATGCAGAAACAAATTGTGTGTGTGCATGTGTATTTAATCCACACAGCAGGGTGTGTCTGGAGCCTCGGCTGCAGATCTGGGTACAGGCTGCAGGTGCCTGGGGAGCACCATGCACTTGCTGCACAGAAGTAGGTGGCTGAGTCTCCAGGCTGGAAGCTGTGATGTGTGATGAGAGCTGTTTGACACTCGTATGGAGGAAAACTGTTAATCTTCCTTTTTATTCACAACCAAATGTATGGCTATCAAGAATGCAGGGCCTTTACCAGCGTATTGTTAATACCATGGGAAGTAGTCAAATTCACGCTTCTCACAACTACAGTTCTGAATGGAAATCTCCCCTTCCTGGACTGTCCATGACTGAGGGCTCTGTTTGAGATTGAGAGCAAAGACAAGAGTCTAGTTTTGCACGGGTGTGGTTGTGAAGAGAACACTGTTCCCATCACTAAACTGAAAGTGTTTTAGATGAGAGAGAATAAGGAGCAACTACAAGAGAGAGAAAGGTATTATAAATGGTAAGTTTTTAGTTAAGGCCGTGTGGAAGGAATTTTCACAAAGGCTATTGCTTCCTTAACTAACATGGAGTGTAAAGATAATCATTCCAAAGCTCCTTTATAAATGTTCCTCTGTCTCTTCCATTTCACCAGCCTTTGAAATCCAAAGATAAGATGAACTCCCTTTTCTGTTTTTACAGAAAACAGGAACCATGCACTAGATTCTGGGATAATGTTAACGATAAAGATGTTGGCTAATAAATCTCATGGACTGCATAGAATGCCACGGTGTTTCAAGAGCCCTTTAATGCTTCCCTGATAGCTCAGTTGGCAAAGAGTGGATAACTCAGGTGGATACCTGCAATGCAGGAGACCCCGGTTCAATTCCTGGGTAAAGAAGATCCGCTGACAAAGGGACAGACTACCCACTCCAGTGTTCTTGGGCTTCTCTTGTGGTTCAGATGGTAAAGAATTCTCCTGCAATGCAGGATACTTGAGTTCAAAACCTGGATTGGGGAGATCTCCTGGAGAAGAGAAAGGCTACTCACTTCAGTATTCCGACCCGGAGAATTCCATGGACTGTATAGCCCATGGGGTCTCAAAGAGTCGGACACAACTGAGCGACTTTCATTTTCACCTTAATGTTTAGGTAAAAGGCTACGGCAGGTACTGTTCATGGCCTACAAATAGATTTACGTCTTCATCCTTACCAGAATCTCTGTGTTCTGTTTTCAGCAATGTTTCTAGACAAAAATGCATACCTTCCCCAGACTTTCATAGCTTGAGATCAGCTTGAACTCTGTTCTAATCAATAAGATGTAAGCATCCTGAGCGATTTATCACCCTTTCCTATTCACTAAACTTTTCTACTTTTCCTAATAATGCCAAACGTCAATGGGTTAGTACCTTGCTAATACATGAGTGCATGCGTGCTAAGTCACTTCAGTCATGAAGCGACTCTATGGATTCTTTCTGACCCTGTGGACTGTAGCTTGCTAGGCTCCTCTGTCCATGGGATTCTCCAGGCAAGAATACTGGAGTGGGTTGCCATGCCCTCTCCAGGGGATCTTCCCGACCCAGGGATCGAACCTGAGACTCCTGTGGCTCCTGCGTTGCAGGCAGATTCTTTACCGCTGAGCCCCCAGGGGAGTCCTAATACTATACACCAAAGGTCAAAAGTCACATTTGTATCCCGGGGAGATGAAAAGACCAATAACATATTTCTCATCTATGGTCTATTAAGGCTTATCCATGGTCGGAAGTCATGCTTGCTTCACAAATGTGTTCTTACTTAAATATTTCAGGGACAGAAAAGGAAGACTAGAATGAAAGCACCTGAAATTTCAGTTTTAGTTCTTGTTACCTTATAATTAGTAGGAGGTCTTCATGTATCGCTTTAGTTTTTGTTGGAGTATTATATTCATGTAAGAAAATGTAATACAAGGGTGCAGCCTGGTAAATTTTCATGTAACCAACACTCTTATAACCAGCACTCAGATCAAGAAACAGAGCATTACCAGCCCTTCAGTGCTCTCTTTATGATATTGTCCCACATATAACAATATTCTGATTTTTGCCAGTGTAAACTAGCTATGTCAGCTTATGTATCCTATAGGAATGACATGTTTATTGAATATCTTCTGTTGTCAAAAATCTACTTCAAACTTTTGTCTTTTCTGTCAATTTGTTTGTTATCTTGTTGATTTGAAAGAGATATTTTTAAATCAAAATGATCCCTTTGATGATATATGTGATAGATGATATTTGATAATATAATATTTTTGATAATATTAAATTTCATAAGATAATAATACTATAAATATGTTCACTAGTTATCCTTTAATAGATATTCTAGTTATCTTTTAAACTTTTGAAATAATCTTAATATAGATCAGTTTTTTAATGAAGCATAGATGGTTTACAATGTTGTGCCCATTTCTCCTGTACATAAAAGTGACAAAAAATGAATGTATATATGAATATAGATTCATTTTGATGCTTAGTGATACTTGTGTCCTACTTAAGAAATGTGTATCTAACACAAAGTAATGAACAAATTCTGAATTTTCTCTATTAACTTCATGCATTATTCTTACATTCAGATCTGCATTCTGACTGCTATAAATCCTTTATCCTTGGCACATGGATGCAAATGTTTTCTAATTTTTAGTGTAATATCTTTCCAGTATCAATTTTATCACAAAATTTTACTTTGTCACCCTCCCCATCTGGTCATATCATTCTCCTTTATTTCAGGTTTTCTTCTATTTTTAGAATTTTTCTTTACCTTTTATAGTTATCGTGTATTTATTCCATGGGTGATGTAGTTTTCTGAATTTTTGTTCTAACTACTAAAATGAATTATTTTCTGAAGTTTTCTCATCCTCTTTGTGCCCAGGATGCTTTATTCTCTATGTTCTGCATTGTGCATACACTTGTTACTAGCTTATTTAAAAATCACTTAGTGTGTTGCCAGTTTTATGCAATTCTGGTGTAATGAACAAATTAGATATTTTTCTAACTTTAGATTCAGTCTCTCGGATGTGCAAACAGCTAGAATTTCTGAAATATTAGAATCCTCAGTGTGCACTGCCAACAATCTCTTCCTGATTCAATTTATTAATGTATTAGCTACAGGGAAAACCAGTTAAAAGACACAGTGTGCCAATGGAGCTCCAAGTTACTAACTCCTATTATTTTTCTCATGAGATCATATACTTATGAATCGCTATTGGTGAATCTCTATTGGTAGAATTAGTGATAGAACTAATAACAGTTCTATTAAACAGCACTCATTAATTCTGTAATTTCTAAAGATAAATTCAGTAGAATGTTTTAAAGCAGGACACATTTGGTATACCAATGCCACTTGATTTTTTTTTTTTTTTTGGTAAGGATTATTTCTGAGCAGAAATGAAAAAATAGAAATCAAAAAAGGCTTTTTAAAATCTGTTCACCACTTTTGGGTTGGCAAGCACTGTGTTTCCTATGGGCATGAGTTCAGTTCAGTTCAGTAGCTCAGTTGTGTCTGACTGTTTGCGAGAATGGGAGCAACCCAGGCCTCCCTGTCCAACACCAACTCCCGGAGTTCACTCAAACTTATGTCCATCAAGTCCATGATGCCATCCAGCCATCGCATCCTCTGTTGTCCCAGTCTCCTCCTGCCCCCAATCCCTCCCAGCATCAAAGTCTTTTCCAATGAGTCAACTCTTCGCATGAGGTGGCCAAAGTATTGGAGTTTCAGCTTTAGCATCATTCCTTCCAAAGAACACCCAGATTGCATCTCCTTTAGAATGGACTGGTTGGATCTCCTTGCAGTCCAAGGGACTCTCAAGAGTCTTCTACAACACCACAGTTCAAAAGCATCAATTCTTCAGCACCCAGCTTTCTTCACAGACCAACTCTCACATCCATACATGACTACTGGAAAAACAATAGCCTTGACTAGATGGACCTTTGTTGGCAAAGTAATGTCTCTGCTTTTCAATATGCTATCTAGGTTGGTCATAACTTTCCTTCCAAGGAGTAAGTGTCTTTTAATCTCATGGCTGAAATCACCATCTGCAGTGATTTTGGAGCCCCCCCCCCCCAAAAAAAAAAATAAAGTCTGACACTGTTTCCACTGTTTCCCCATCTATTTCCCATGAAGTGATGGGACCAGATGCCATGATCTTCGTTTTCTGAATGTTGAGCTTTAAGCCAACTTTTTCACTCTCCTCTTTCACTTTCATCAAGAAGCTTTTGAGTTCCTCTTCACTTTCTGCCATAAGGGTGGTGTCATCTGCATATCTGAGGTTATTGATATTTCTCCCAGCAACCTTGATTCCAACTTGTGCTTCTTCCAGCCCAGCGTTTCTCATGATGTACTCTGCATAGAAGTTAAATTGGAACCAGTCTTTTGTTCCATGTCCAGTTCTATCATGCCCAGTCCTAACTGGACATGAATTTACTATGGACGTGGGTTTACTGAAATACCATATGGACTTTTAACACATTTGTTGGCTTATAATTTGGCCACCTCATGCGAAGAGTTGACTCATTGGAGAAGACTCTGATGCTGGGAGGGATTGGGGGCAGGAGGAGAAGGGGACGACAGAGGATGAGATGGCTGGATGGCATCACTGACTCGATGGATGTCTGAGTGACCTCCGGGAGTTGGTGATGGACAGGGAGGCCTGGCATGCTGCGGTTCATGGGGTCGCAAAGAGTCAGACACGGCTGAGAGACTGATCTGATCTGATCTGAGTTATGGAAGATGGACTGAATGAGAATACCAGTTGATATCTAAATAACTATGTTTTGTATCCATGTTTCTAAAATCAGGAGAATTCCCTGCTTCTTTGCAGGGGACTTTAGTTAAACATAATTTTAATCTTTCAAAATATCTGGTGTCAACCACTTTATGAGAAACACAACGTACTGAGAATTTTAATGGAAGAAATAATTTTATATTGGAATAAACTAAAGTTTCACATGACCTATTTCACTAATAATGATAGGAAATGGAGTAAAGAGAGGAAATATAACCCTGTCTTCATTATAAAATCCATTTGAGGTTGACTCTCTCTTCTATTTTTATAGATCTAACTTACCCTTTCAATATTTTATTGCACCCCTAGCAATTATTAGTAACATCAGTCATGAATATTTCTTTACTCAATAAATATTTATTGAACACCTACTATATGTTGGGTATTGGGCTGATGACTGAGAACACTTCAATAAGCAAAAGGAATGAAAAGATATGTTTAAGGAATAGTGAAGTGAGGAAAGGAAAGCTCCAAGTCTGTGAAGAGGAAGAAATGAGTGAAAAAGTGACTGGAGGGATATGCTGGTGTTTGGAAAGTGCTACAGCACCTCTCATTGCACTTTCCAAGACCTCAGTACAAGTATCTGTTCCTTCATCTCTGATTCACAAATCAAAGCAATTTCCAAAGCATGATAAACATAGCAATTTACATTTAGGTGTGCTAAAGCTGAAACTCCAGTACTTTGGCCACCTCATGTGAAGGGTTGACTCATTTGAAAAGACTCTGATGCTGGGAGGGATTGGGGGCAGTAGGAGAAGGGGACGACAAAGGATGAGAAGGCTGGATGGCATCACCCACTCGATGAATGTGAGTTTGAGTGAACTCCGGGAGTTGGTGATGGACAGGGAGGGCTGGCCTGCTGCGATTCATGGGGTCGCAAAGAGTCAGACATGACTGAGCGACTGAACTGAACTGAGCTGAACTGAACACATTCTACACAGGAGAATAGATTTCTGTCTTTTTGATGATCCAAGAATATTGGATCATAATGTTAGTGATGCCGCTCACATCAAGGACTGGAATACCTCCCTATTATTTTCCTGTCTTTTGCCCTAATTTCCTCTAAATCTTTTCTCCTGGGGAAAATGTGTGGCTAATAAGGAGCTCAGGATGTTTCAGAATCTTGCTACAATCAGTAACACATCGTTCTATTGCCATTTGAATATTTAGAGGACTAGCATGTTTCTTTACGAAATTAAGGATTATTGCTTTTCTCGAGTCACAACATAAGCTTTTTATTCTAACACTTGACATTTTGTCATGAAATATTTCACCTTCTGGGATGGGTATTGTGATTCATTCCACTGACTTTCCAATTGAGTCATTATTTTGGGGCTTTATTCTTACTATTGCTTCCAATGAGGCCACACTGAGCAACAAATGCCGAGATTTTGGAGCTTGACATTAGCAGATTTAACAGTAAATGTAACAGTTGGGCTAAGACATACTAACTGAATATAGGCAACTTTTAAAATCTCCTTGAGGCTTAGCTTTCTAATAGGTAGCATAAGTCTCAGAATAACTCACTAAATTGTAATGAAGATTAAAAAATACATTTAGGACATTATAAAAAGACAGTGATTTTAAAGCCAAAAAGAAACAAAAGTTTGATAGATTTGACACTATAAGGCTAAAGACAACATCATTTAAAAAATAAATGGTAGTATGTTAGAATAAAACATACTAACAAGTATAAACTTTGAAATATCAAGTAAGATATCAAAATAATTCTAGCAAATAATAAAACTAACCGCTTACTCCTTGGAAGGAAAGTTATGACCAACCTGCTGCTGCTGCTGATAAGTCGCTTCAGTTGTGTCCGACTCTGTGTGACACCATAGACAGCAGCCCACCAGGCTCCCCCCGTCCCTGGGATTCTCCAGGCAAGAGTACTGGAGTGGGTTGCCATTTCCTTCTCCAATTCAGGAAAGTGAAGAGTGAAAGTGAAGTCACTCAGTCGTGCCCTTAGCGACCCCTTGGACTGCAGCCCACCAGGCTCCTCCGCCCATGGGATTTTCCAGACAAGAGTACTGGAGTGGGGTACCATTGCCTTCCCCATGACCAACCTAGATAGCATATTAAAAAGCAGAGACATTACTTTTCCAACAAAGGTCCATCTAGTCAAGGCTATGGTTTTTCCAGTGGTCATGTATGGATGTGAGAGTTGGACTGTGAAGAAACCTGAGTGCAGAAGAATTGATGCTTTTGAACTGTGGTGTTGGAGAAGACTCTTGAGAGTCCCTTGAACTGCAAGGAGATCCAACCAGTCCATTCTAAAGGAGATGCATCCTGGGTGTTCTTTGGAACGAATGATGCTAAAGCTGAAACTCCAATACTTTGGCCACCTCATGCGAAGAGGTGACTCATTGGAAAAGACTTTGATGCTGGGAGGGATTGGGGGCAGGAGGAGACTGGGACAACAGAGGATGCGATGGCTGGATGGCATCATGGACTTGATGGACATGAGTTTGAGTAAACTTCAGGAGTTGGTGATAGACAGGGAGGCCTGGGGTGCTGCCATTCATGGGGTCGCAAAGAGTTGGACACGACTGAGTGAGTGAAGTGAACTGAACTGAATGGAAAAAATGGTCAAAAAATAGGAATAAGCATATGACTAAGGTTGAATGAAAGAGTGCCAATATACAGAGGAAAAAATTGCTCAAAAGCACTAGGGATCAGTAAAATGCCATAGATAAATTATATTAGGATTGCTAAAATGAAAAAGGCTGATAATTCTCAATTTTGGGGAGATGCAAACTGCATCTTCTCACTCCTTGTTGGTTGAAGTATGATTTTTTATACCACTTGAATGGAAATTATCACCTTATCAAAAAAATTTTAAATGCACCTTTTTTTGCAAACACCCATTCCAGTTTCAGAAATTCCATTACAGTAGACATATCTTCATATATACAAAAGTCAATCTACAAAGATGTATAAAGACAACACTCTTTATGATAGCACAGTAATAGAAACAAATATTTATTAATGGAAAAGTAGTTAATAATAGAATATTTCAGAGTACTACATCAGATCAGTCGCTCGTTTTCTGAATGTTGAGCTTTAAGCCAACCTTTTCACTCTCCACTTTCACTTTCATCAAGAGGCTTTTGAGTTCCTCTTCACTTTCTGCCATAAGGGTGGTATCATCTGCATATCTGAGGTTATTGATATTTCTCCCGGCAATCTTGATTCCAGCTTGTGCTTCTTCCAGTCCAGCATTTCTCATGATGTACTCTGCATATAAGTTAAATAAACATGGTGACAATATACAACCTTGACGTACTCCTTTCCCTATTTGGAACCAGTCTGTTGTTCCATGACCAGTTCTAACTGTTGCTTCCTGACCTGCATACAGATTTCTCAAGAGGCAGATCAAGTGGTCTGGTATTCCCATCTCTCTCAGAATTTTCCACAGTTTATTGTGATCCACACAGTCAAAGGCTTTGGCATAGTCAATAAAGCAGAAATAGATGTTTTTCTGGAACTCTCTTGCTTTTTCCATGATCCAGCGGATGTTGGCAATTTGATCTCTGGTTCCTCTGCCTTTTCTAAAACCAGCTTGAACATCAGGAAGTTCACGGTTCACATATTGCTGAAGCCTGGCTTGGAGAATTTTGAGCATTACTTTACTAGCGTGTGAGATGAGTGCAATTGTGCCGTAGTTTGAGCACTCTTTGGCATTGCCTTTCTTTGGGATTGGGATGAAAACTGACCTTTTCCAATCTTGTGGCCACTGCTGAGTTTTCCAAATTTGCTGGCATATTGAGTGCAGCACTTTCACAGCATCATCTTTCAGGACTTGGAATAGCTCCACTGGAATTCCATCACCTCCACTAGCTTTGTTCGTAGTGATGCTTTCTAAGGCCCACTTGACTTCACATTCCAGGATGTCTGGCTCTAGGTCATAGACATTACAAAGAATAAACTGGACCACTTCCCAGGTACCACAGTGGTAAAGAATCCGCCTACAATGCAGGAGACAAAGGACCAGGTTTGATCCCTGGATTGGGAAGATCTTCTGGAGAAGGAAATGGCAACCCACTCCAGTATTCTTGCCTACAAAATCCCATGGACAGAGGAGGCTGGAGGGCTACAGTTCTTGAATTGGCAAAGAGTCGGACATGAAAAAAGTCTTTGGAAAAATGAGAAATTATTTGTATTTTTCTCACTTTTAGGTTAAGACTAACACATTGGAACTAACATTTTATTGACACAAGAAAGAACCATGAAAAGTTGCTAATGCTTCTCACTTTATTTCTAGGATTCTTAGTAGCCCCATAATTCTTCTTAGCTATATCAACTAATAAGGCACTTCTTCCTCGTCCTTTTCTTTTCTTTATGCATCTTCTCCCCTTTTCCTTCCCCTTCATTTTCGTCATCTCTTACTGCTCTCTGACTCTCCTTCTAGATGACTCTAGATTTGCTCTCATGACTGCTCTCCCCGCTGTGTACCCCCTTCTTCCCATCAGAGATACTGCACAGGTGCAGCCCCGTCTGTCCCAGTGTGCCTCTCTCAGGATGCAGTAGTACACAGCGGTGTCTCTCAGGGTGACCTGGGGCAGGACCAAGGTGCTGGACTTTCTGTCTGAAGCGATGGTCAGAGAGGCCGTGCTGCTGTTCACTGTGTCTCGAGAGCCATGACTGACAAACTGTGGACTCTGATTGGGATTTTGCCGATACCAATGTATATTCTCATTTCCACTAATGGTAGAGTGGTTACAAGGCAGGGTTACATCCTGTCCTTCAGGATAATCCATGGAGCTGGGCTGGGTGGTTTTAGCATCAAACACATTCCCTGGGGGGTTAAGAAATCAAATTAACTCCAGAGCACAAATCAGTGTAATTCTATGGATCAAAGGCATAATCCTCCTGTAACTGTCTGGCCCTAACCCCTACTCCAGTGTTTCTACTTATGTCCTGTAAAAACATTGTGGATGTTCATTATTGGCATGCAAGGAAATCAAAACAGTTATTCTAAAGGAAATTAGCTCTAAATATTCATTGGAGAGACTAATGCTGAAACTGAAGTTCCAATACTTTGTCCACTTGCTGAGAAGAGCTGATTCATTGGAAAATACCCCGATTCTGGGAAAGATTGAAGGCAAAAGGAGAAGAGGGCATCAAAGGATAAGATAGTTAAACAGCATCACCGTCTCAATGGACATGAATTTGAGCATACTCCAGGAGATAGTAGAGGACAGAAGAGCCTGGCATACTGACATCCATTTGATTGTAAAAAGTTGGATACAACTTAGCAACTGGACAACAACAAAATGATAGAAACATGTGGCAAGAATCAGAGATTCCACAGGCTTTGTTCCATGGGTCTTTGGCTTAATAAGCCCCGAGAATTCGTACAACCTGCTTACTGCTAAGCAAGTAAGCTTGCTTTTGGTATCATGGCTATGATTTAAACTGTAATGTAGAAGACTGGCCTCTTTAGCAAACGCACAGATCATTTCTCAGTCCCATCACTATAATGCTGAATAAAGCACAGAGAGAGGAGTAGAGAGTAAGTGACTCTTTGTGGCCATTTAGCCTCAAAGTCATCCCTTGTAGACACAGAACACTTACCCAAGGTCAGAAACACAGTTACTCCAGTCACCAGCCTCATACTTCAAGGACAAGCTAGGACCATGGGCCCAGAGCTCAGGCTTGTGTCTGATCCTTGGCTTGAGGAGATTCCAGAGAACAGAGGCAACAGCTGTCAGTAAAAACTTACAACCAGTTCAGATACTGATGTGTTGTTGCCAGGACCTTCTCAGCCAATGATCAAGCAGTTCCTTATCTATGTCTTCCTCCTCGGTTTTAGTCATGTCCCCCAAAGATGGTGAAACATCCCCAGCTCACAGTGAAATCATCTCTGAAGTTTAATGTCTGGCTCTGGAAAAGGAACACCGATCACAATGATGTGTCTATGCACAACCATTGGTCTTTCATTTGTTTCTTAAGAAACTGGCTGATGCTCCATGAAGCTTGAGGAACACAATGTTTAATCCCAGAAAAATGTACTGATCTCTGTGTTATAAAATGATGAAAACTTCCATCCACATTCCAGAAAATTAATGGGAGAATCAAAAGTAGGCAGTGATGTGCTCTGGGAGACAGGAAAAGTTAATAACATTGAGACTAAAACTACACATCCTAGAACTTGCAGCAGCTCCTGTAAGGGTTCCTGGAATCACGCATCTATTGCCAACTAGGTAGACATTTCCATGCATTTGTTCTTAATAAACTAACTGATTGACAGATGGTGTTCACCTCCTCCTTGAACACTGGTCCTTAATCCTCCTGTTCCCTGTGCCGATGCTTGTGGATGTTGTGCAGCAAGGATGCTACGGCAGAGGAATAGACAGAAATGAAGGAAAACAAAGTGGAGGTGGGGTGGAGGTGGGTGTGAGTGGTAGAAAAAGTTGGAGAAAGGAAAAAGGGTATCAGGAATAGAAAAGGGAAGGGATAATCAGAGCAGGGAAATGGGAAAGCATGTTAGGAAGGTACTTGGAAAGGGCTTAGGCTATTGGGTTAACCTGAAGCCTTGGCCACACACATTAAACAAGGGATAATAAAGCACAAGTTGTCTAAAGAAAGTGAAACTATGTCATTTTTCCTTTTGAGGGGCACATCAATGAAAAATAAATTTCCGTTCCCTTCTCCCAGAAAGAAAACAGTTTTCAGATGAAACAACCCCCTCTTGTGACTGAAGAGAACTGCAGATCTAAATCTGGACCAAAAGTCAGCAAGCAACTTTTTGAAAACCCCTCAAGTTTGCAGGTAAATGGGCTTCCCAGGTGGCGCAAGTGGTAAAGAATTCACCTGCCAATGCAGGAGACTTAAGAGACCCAGTTTCAATCCTTGGATCAGAAAGATCCCCTGGAGAAGGGCCCATGGCAACCCACTCCAATATTCTGCCTGGAAAATCCACTGGAAAGAGGAGCCTGGTGGGCTACAGTCCATGACTCACAGAGTCAGACACGACTGAAGCATCTTAGCACACAGCACACACATCTTACTTGTAATACCTCTGTACTCATCTGCATTTTCTTGGTCCTAAACACTTCATAGCAGTGTTTTAATTATCTTTGACTGCTTTACTGCAGTCATATGATTCTCATTTGTTGACCTCTTTAAGTTTTCATTTGTCTCTAACCTTCCTATATTTAAAATTTACTTCAAAGGCCATGTAATTCAATGTTTATAAGAGAGCTTAGTACACAGTAGACATTCAAGAATTACTTGTATCCTGAATGAGCTGATAAATCATTATTCATGAATTTAATGAGAAAGTTATGTTGAATAATTGTTCAAATTAGTCTGAAAGCAATCTTCCAATTTTATGGAATGCGTGCCAAACAAAAGGCTCAAATAGTATAAACAGAGGGTTATGATTATGAACAAAATGAACAATAAATTATGAACAAAATGGACAATAAACAATAAATCCAAGTCTGCTGCTGCTAAGTCACTTCAGTCGTGTCCGACTCTGTGCGACCCCAGAGACGGCAGCCCACCAGGCTTCCCCGTCCTTGGGATTCTCCAGGCAAGAACACTGGAGTGGGTTGCCATTTCCTTCTCCAATGCATGAAAGTGAAAAGTGAAAGTCAAGTCTCTCAGTCGTGTCTGACTCTTAGCGACCCCGTGGACTGCAGCCCACCAGGCTCCTCTGTCCATGGGATTTTCCAGGCAAGAGTACTAGAGTGGGGTGCCACCACCTTCTCCGAAATCCAAGTCTAGAATTGAGGAAAATTCAATTGAAGACATGGGAGTAAATGTTATGGTAATCATGCTTTGTTCATTTTACAAACATTCATAAATACTCAATGGAAGTCTTATTGTTGTTCAGTCACTCAGTCGTGTCTGACTCAATGTGACCCCATGGACTGCAGCACACCAGACTTCCCTGTCCTTCACTATCTCCAAGAATTGCTCAAACTCATGTCCATTGTGTGGATGATGCCATCCAGTCATCTCATCCTCTGTCACCCCCTTCTCCTCCTGCCCTCAATCTTTCCCAGCATAAGGGTCTTTTCAATGAGTCGTCTCTTCACATCGGGGGGTCAAAGTATTGGAGCTTCAGCTTCGGCATCAGTCTTTTTGATGAATATTCAGGGTTGATTTCCTTTAGAACTGACTGGTTTGGTATCCTTGTTGTCCAAGAAACTCTCGAAGATCTTCTGCAGCACCACAATTAGAAAGCCTCAATTCTTCAGCTCTCAGCCTTCTTTAGAACCCAACTCTCACATCCAAACATGACTACTGGAAAATCATAGCTTTGATTCTACGGACCTTTGTTAGCAAAGTGATGTCTCTGCTTTTTAATATGCTATCTAGGTTTGTCATAGCTTTCCTTCCAAGAAGCAAGCATCTTTTAATATCATGGCTGCAATCATCTTCCACAGTGATTTTGGAGCCCAAGAAAATAAAATCTATGACTGCTTACACTTTTTCCCCATCTATTTGCCATGAATTGATGGGATCAGGTGCCATGATCTTAGTGTTTTGAATGTTGAGTTTTAAGTCAATTTGTCACTGTCCTCCTTCACCCTCAGTGAGAGGCTCTTTAGTTCCTTTTTTCTTTCTGCCATTAGAGTGGTATCATCTGCATATTTGAAGTTGTTGGTATTTCTCCTGGCAATCTTGATTCCAGCTTGTGATTCATCCAACCCAGCATTTCACATGATGTGTGATGTACTCTACACACAATGTAAATAAGCAGAGTGACAGTATACAGCCTTGACGTACTCCTTTCCCAATTTTGAACTGGTTTGTTGTTCCATGTCCAGTTCTAACTGCTGCTTCCTGACCTGCGTGCAGGTTTCACATGAGGCAGGTAAGGTGCACTATTATCCTATCTATTTAAGAATTTTCTGGTTTGTTGTGATCCACACATTCAAAGGCTTTAGTGTAGTCAGTGAAGCAGAGGTAGATTCTTTTCTGGAATTCCCTTGCTTTTTCTGTGATCCAGTGAATGTTGGCAATTTGATTTCTGGCTCCTCTGCCTTTTCTAAATCCAACTTATACATTTGGAATTTCTCGGTTCACATACTGCTTAAGCCTACTTGAAGGATTTTTCACATTACCTTGCTAATCTATGAAAAGAGTGCAATTGTACGATAGTTTGAACATTCTTTGGTATTGCCTTTCTTTAGTATTGGAATGAAAACTGACCTTTTCTACTGCTGTGACCATCGCCAAGTTTTCAAAATTTGCTGGCAGAATGAGTACAGCACTCTAACAGTATCTTCATTTAGGATTTTAAAAGGTCACCTGGAATTCCATCATCTGCACTGGCTTTGTTTGTAATAATGCTTCTTAAGGCCCACCAGGGAGGAGGAGCTAAGATGGCGGACGAGTAAGACGGGGAGAATACTTTCTCCTCCACAAATCCATTAAAAGAATATTTGAATGCTGAATAAACTCGATAAAACAACTTCTGAATGCCGGCAGAGGACATCAGGCACTTAGAAAGACAACTCATTGTCTTCAAAATGAGAAAACGAGCCCTGCGGTAACTCCTTTTGCGGAGAAGTGGCGCCGACACCAGCATTTGCTATTGGCAAGTGGGCGCTGGGCTAGGAGGAGCAGCGAGGCCTGCATTGCTTTGAGAAAGGATTTGGCCTGGCTATCTCGGGCGCTATCTGAGTGAAATAACCAGACTGTCGGTTATCTACTACATCAAAAGCCAGCCCTAACTTAAGACACCACCAGGACTACCTACGGAACAAAGGGCTGTACAGAGTTGGCCGGCTGCAGGCCGTCCCACTCCGGTGACAGGCAGCCAGGGCCGGAGGCGGGCAATTACAGCCCTAGAGAGACACTGTCTAACGGAACTGTGAGTAGGTTTCTGTGCTGACTCACGCTTCTTGGGGCTCTGGATGGTCAACATCTGCCTGAGAAAGTGCGCTGTTTGTATATCCAGAAAACTGAGTGGCGGAGAGGCAATAAGTTGCAGCAGCTGCGCTCGCTGAACATTTCATCACCTGTGCTACTCGGATCTGGGAAGGGCATAAAACGCAGACTCAGCCAAGTCTGTGCTTCTGAGGATTATCCGAGTGCCTGAACCTGGCCGGTTTAGATTTGGGTGTTCATCTCCGCCCCCTCTGTAACAAGGCAGAGATCAGATATTGAAAAGACCTGTAAACCGCCTCAATAAAGAGAATGCAACAAACTACCAGAATATAGTAAGGACACTTTAAACTTGGCAATTTTAACAAAATGAAGCGACAAAAGAATACCCAGCAGCTAAAGGAACAGGATAGATGCTCATCAAACCAAACAAAAGAGGAAGAGATAGGGAATCTACCTGATAAAGAATTCCGAATAATGATTGCAAAATTAATTCAAAATCTCGAAATCAAAATAGAATCACAGTTAAAGAGTCTGGAGGCAAGGATTGAGAAGATGCAAGAAAGGTTTAACAAGGACCTAGAAGAAATAAAAAGAGTCAACACATAATGAATAATGCAATAAATGAGATCGAAAACACCTTGGAGGCAACAAATAGTAGAATAACAGAGGCAGAAGATAGGATTAGTGAATTAGAAGATCAGATCAGATCAGATCAGTCGCTCAGTGGTGTCCGACTCTTTGCGACCCCATGAACCGCAGCACGCCAGGCCTCCCTGTCCATCACCAGCTCCCGGAGGTCACCCAGACTCGCATCCATCGAGTCAGTGATGCCATCCAGCCATCTCATCCTCTGTCGTCCCCTTCTCCTCCTGCCCTCAATCCCTCCCAGCATCAGAGTCTTCTCCAATGAGTCAACTCTTCGCATGAGGTGGCCAAAATACTGGAGTTTCAGCTTTAGCATCATTACTTCTAAAGAAATCCCAGGGCTGATCTCCTTCAAAATGGACTGGTTGGATCTTCTTGCAGTCCAAGGGACTCTCAAGAGTCTTCTCCAACACCACAGTTCAAAAGCATCAATTCTTCGGCGCTCAGCCTTCTTCACAGTCCAGCTCTCACATCCATACATGACCACAGGAAAGACCATAGCCTTGACTAGGCAAACCTTTGTTGGTAAAGTAATGTCTCTGCTTTTGAATATGCTATCTAGGTTGGTCATAACTTTCCTTCCAAGGAGCAAGCGTCTTTTAATTTCATGGCTGCAGTCACCATCTGCAGTGATTTTGGAGCCCAGAAAAACAAAGTCTGACACTGTTTCCACTGTTTCCCCATCTATTTCCCATGCAGTGATGGGACCAGATGCCATGATCTTCGTTTTCTGAATGTTGAGCTTTAAGCCAACTTTTTCACTCTCCACTTTCACTTTCATCAAGAGGCTTCTTAGCCCCTCTTCACTTTCTGCCATAAGGGTGGTGTCATCTGCATATCTGAGGTTATTGATATTTCTCCCGGCAATCTTGATTCCAGCTTGTGCTTCTTCCAGTCCAGCATTTCTCATGACGTACTCTGCATATAAGTTAAATAAACATGGTGACAATATGCAGCCTTGACGTACTCCTTTTCCTATTTGGAACCAGTCTGTTGTTCCATGACCAGTTCTAACTGTTGCTTCCTGACCTGCATACAGATTTCTTAAGAGGCAGATCAGGTGGTCTGGTATTCCCATCTCTCTCAGAATCTTCCATAGTTTATTGTGATCCACACAGTCAAAGGCTTTGGCATAGTCAACAAAGCAGAAATAGATGTTTTTCTGGAATTCTCTTGCTTTTTCCATGATCCAGCGGATATTGGCAATTTGATCTCTGGTGCCTCTGCCTTTTCTAAAACCAGCTTGAACATCAGGAAGTTCACGGTTCACATATTGCTGAAGCCTGGCTTGGAGAATTTTGAGCATTACTTTACTAGCGTGTGAGATGAGTGCAATTGTGCCGTAGTTTGAGCACTCCTTGGCATTGCCTTTCTTTGGGATTGGGATGAAAACTGACCTTTTCCAATCTTGTGGCCACTGCTGAGTTTTCCAAATTTGCTGGCATATTGAGTGCAGCACTTTCACAGCATCATCATTCAGGACTTGGAATAGCTCCACTGGAATTCCATCACCTCCACTAGCTTTGTTCCTAGTGATGCTTTCTAAGGCCCATTTGACTTCACATTCCAAGATGTCTGGCTCTAGGTCAGTGATAACATCATCATGATTATCTAGGTCTTGAAGGTCTTTTTTGTACAGTTCTTCTGTGTATTCTTGCCACCTCTTCTTAATATCTTCTGCTTCTGTTAGGTCCACACCATCTCTGTCCTTTATTGTGCCCATCTTTGCATGAAATGTTCCTTTGGTATCTCTGATTTTCTTGAAGAGATCCCTAGTCTTTCCCATTCTGTTGTTTTCCTCTATTTCTTTGCATTGATCACTGAAGAAGGCTTTCTTATCTCTTCTTGCTATTCTTTGGAACTCTGCATTTAGATGTTTATATCTTTCCTTTTCTCCTTTGCTTTTCGCTTCTCTTCTTTTCACAGCTATTTGTAAGGCCTCCCCAGACAGCCATTTTGCTTTTTTGCATTTCTTTTCCATGGGGATGGTCTTGATCCCTGTCTCCTGTACAATGTCACGAACCTCATTCCATAGTTCATCAGGCACTCTATCTATCAGATCTAGGCCCTTAAATCTATTTCTCACTTCCACTGTATAATCATAAGGGATTTGATTTAGGTCATACCTGAATGGTCTAGTAGTTTTCTCTACTTTCTTCAATTTCAGTCTGAATTTGGCAATAAGGAGTTCATGGTCTGAGCCATAGTCAGCTCCTGGTCTTGTTTTTGCTGATTGTATAGAGCTTCTCCATCTTTGGCTGCAAAGAATATAATCGATCTGATTTCGGTGTTGACCATCTGGTGATGTCCATGTATAGAGTCTTCTCTTGTGTTGTTGGAAGAGGGTATTTGCTATGACCAGTGCATTTTCTTGGCAAAACTCTATTAGTCTTTGCCCTGCTTCATTCTGTATTCCAAGGCCAAATTTGCCTGTTACTCCAGGTGTTTCTTGACTTCCTACTTTTGCATTCCAGTCCCCTATAATGAAAAGGACATCTTTTTTGGGTGTTAGTTCTAAAAGGTCTTGTAGGTCTTCATAGAACCTTTCAACTTCAGCTTCTTCGGCGTTACTGGTTGGGGCATAGACTTGGATTACTGTGACATTGAATGGTTTGCCTTGGAAACGAACAGAGATCATTCTATCGTTTTTGAGATTGCATCCAAGTACTGCATTTCGGACTCTTTTTGTTGACCATGATGGCCACTCCATTTCTTCTGAGGGATTCCTGCCCACAGTAGTAGATATAATGGTCATCCGAGTTAAATTCACCCATTCCAGTCCATTTTAGTTCGCTAATGATGTGTCCTTGGCAGTGTATTGAAATGTAAGTAGTAGCCTTAATGTTTGTAACCTGGGACCCTTGAGTTAAATTTGCATTCCAGTCACCTATAATGAAAAGGACACCTTGAACTATTGTCTGCAAATTCGGGACCAGACTTTCTGTAAGGACAGTGGGGGACATAGAAGGAGATAGTCTAGGAAAAGGAGTACGTCAAGGCTGTATATTTGTCACCATGTTTATTTAACTTATATGCAGAGTACATCATGAGAAATGCTGGACTGGAAGAAACACAAGTTGGAATCAAGATTACCGGGAGAAATATCAATAACCTCAGATATGCAGATGACACCACCCTTATGGCAGAAAGTGAAGAGGGGCTAAAAGCCGGAATTTTTCAGGCAAGAATACTGGAGCCGGTTGCCATTTCCTACCTCAGGGGATCTTACTGACCCAGTGCTCAAACCTGTGTGTCTTGCATCTCCTGTATTGGCAAGTGGATCTTTTACCACTGAGCCACTGGGGAAGCCCATAGAATCAATAAGCCAGTATCCCAGACAGAACCTCCAGTTACTCCTGAAACACACCTCAAGAGAGAGCATCCAGGGTTTCACCGCTGATACAACAGACAAGTTAGAACTAATTGTGGTGGGTTGTAACAAAGATTAACTCATACCAGAAGAGCACAGGACTCCCGGAATACGAATAGTTGCACTTCACCTGCACTGGGGCCCCTTTAGACACAGAGATGTGGCTCTCGGGCTGAGTCACTGTCTGGGCTCTTGTTCCTCCTGTAACACAAATTCTGGGTCAGGGATTGACTTGCAAACAGAGCAAAATATTTTGTTAAGCCAATTATGAATCAGAAGACCATAGTAAGATAAAATAAAAAGAGACTTTACTCACCAAGTGTGAATATCACCACAAGCACTGAGATGAGGGCGCGCTTCATGTCTGAGCTCTGAGGAAGCAGGAGGCTCCTTTCTGCAGGTTTTTCCTGGGAACAATTCAGCCACATGGACACCCTGACAGAGCAGTGAGTGGGTTTACAGGGCGTGCAAAGTAAAAGCTCTTCCTCAAAGGGCGGGTGGCTTTCTGCCTTTCTATGGAGTTCAAATTGTGTAGCACCTCCCTCTAGAGGCCAAATATGATACTGCAGGTAATCTCAGGCTTCGGGGGAAGACCAATTCTGAAACAAAATGGAGAGGAATTTCCTCCAGAAAGTAAGACAAAGTGTAATGCTATGTTAAGTAAAGAATCTTTTTTTTTTTTAATATTTTTATTTATTTTTTTATTTTGCTTAACTTTACAATATTGTATTGCTTTTACAATACATCAAGATGGATCCGCCGCCAGTATACACGTGTTCCCCATCCTGAACCCTCCTCCCTCTCCCCTCCCCACACCGTCCCTCCAGGTCGTCCCAGTGCTCCAGCCCCAGGCATTTGTTATCGGGCATCGTACCTGGACTGACGACTCGTTTCAGATATAATATTATACATATTTCAATGCTATTCTCCCCAATCATCCCAATCTTGTTACCAGAAAGATCCAAACATTGATGGAACATAATAGAAAGTCCAAACACACAAGTTACTTATGAAAATTTAGTTATTAACAAATAGGAAAAAGATGGTATATTCCGTAAAACACGCCCTCAAAAATGGAGAGTTGTTTAGAGATTAACAAATAAATTTGGACGCCTACCTTAGCATCTGTTATTAAATAAATTCTGCTGCTGCTAAGTCACTTCAGTCATGTCCGACTCTGTGCGACCCCATAGATGGCAGCCCACCAGGCTCCCCTGTCTCTGGGATTCTCCAGGCAAGAACACTGAAGTGGGTTTCCATTTCCCTCTCCAATGCATGAAAGTGAAAGTGAAGTCGCTCAGTCGTGTCCGATTCCTAGTGACCCCATGGACTGCAGTCTACCAGGCTCCTCCGTTCATGGGATTTTCCAGGCAAGAGTACTGGAGTGGGTTGACATTGCCTTCTCTGAAATAAATTCTAAATATAGATAATTAATATTTTTAAGTAATAGCTATTTTTTGTTAAATTTAGGATGGTCATGAATTTTCTAAGCATGAAAGTCAGAAAGAGTATAGGAAAATATTAGCAGATCAGACTTCACAGAAATTTAAGCTTCTGTATAGGTTTGTTAATGAAATGCTTAAACATTAGCATGCCGAGTTATTTTCCATTCATCATCATTGATTCTGACCTTCCTCACACCAGGAATGGGCCTTTAGAATTTTAGATCTACAGTCTTTTTTTTAAAAAATAGTTTATTAACAAAGTAACAATCATTTGAACTAAAAAGAAGGCAATTCTAGAAAGGGGGTACATTTAAAATGTTCCTGATCCCCTGTGTTTAGCCAAGGAGCTTTCTGTTGAAGCCAGCCAACTATGTGCCAACAGAACTCAAGTGAGTTATTCCATTGGGGCTCATAATAAATCTAGGGTCAATAGGAAGGAACGCCAGGATAAAGAGCAGAAAACTACAGGTTGTGAAGAAAGCTTTGCATGCAGAGATCAGTGGACCTCTAAGGAAGCTAGTTCTTTTGAGAATGTCTTTTCTCTAGCCCCCAAATAGCTGAGAAGAAAGTAGCAGGTTGAGTGCCATCTGTCCTAAATGGAGAGGAGTACAATGAGATCAGAGAGCAAAGACATGTTTTTCTAGTTTTTCAGCAAAGTACTGGCATTGCTGCTGAGACCAGTGCCTTACTGCCTAAGACACTCTGATCACAGGTACAGAAATATCTAGGCTTTTCACTCTCACAGCATTGCCTCCACTTAAAGTGCCCCAGCAATCAGACATGTCAGAAAGGAGTAAAAAAAAAGGGAAAGGATACTTCAGAGAAAAATAAGGGCTTCATCTGGGGACAATAAAGTCCAAAAAAGTGATCAGGGTCAGTGACCCAATTTCCCTAGCCAAGAATCAGTACACAAAGTTTTCAATGATTGAGAATTAATTTACAAGGAAGCTCACACAAAGAAGGAATATCTCACTGAATGCATTGCTTATATATTGAATCCTCTTGAGGGAATAAATACAATTAAATAAAATTAGAAGAATTATGTAAACCTCAGACATAATTGTCATGAAAAAATACAGTGTCTCCAACGAGATTTTGACTGATGGAAGAGAAGCAGGGCATGTATCTGATGGCAACCTGACTTCAATTCCTCCTCCCTTCCTCTCCTCTCCAGCACTTTCCCCACTCACTTTGCAAAAACATCACACTGATTCCACTCTGTAACTATGAAGTAGGGGCCACAATTCAAGTAGCTGTTTCCTATTTCTTTCTCCCCAGTCTCTCTTTTCTTTTCTCTCTGTTCTGTGCACTACTTCTCTTCTGTTTCATCTTCTCACCTCCTTTTTTCTTTTTTTGTCACTGAGAGAAATGAAAGTATAATAGAAGGTAGAAATCATTGGAATAATTGTGAGATGACAGTAAGGCTCATATTTTAGAATTTTTAAACATGAGTATCAAAACTCTAAATAGGTAATGCATGTGATTTCTTCTTGAAATTTTAGTTTTACCATGGCCCTAATCTGATGCTCAATTTTGCTGGGGAATCATCTCTTTACACCACTCAAAGCAACAAATCTTCCTCACAGATGAGTATATGGAGACGCCCCATGTCCCCATCTGACTAGTTCAGATGTTTTCCTAACTGCCAGAAACCCTAATTTAAATGTTCACCAAGACTCTTCTCAAACGTTGAGAAAAAATTTCGTCATTTGGAGTAGCTTAGATGGTGACTGCAGCCATGAAATTAAAAGACACTTACTCCTTGGAAGGAAAGTTATGACCAACCTAGATAGCATATTCAAAAGCAGAGACATCACTTTGCCAACAAAGGTCTGTCTAGTCAAGGCTATGGTTTTTCCAGTGGTCATGTATGGATGTGAGAGTTGGACTGTGAAGAAAGCTGAGCACTGAAGAATTGATGCTTTTGAACTGTGGTGTTGGAGAAGACTCTTGAGAGTCCCTTGGACTGCAAGAAGATCCAACCAGTCCATTCTGAAGGAGATCAGCCTTGGGATTTCTTTGGAAGGAATGATTCTAAAGCTGAAACTCCAGTACTTTGGCCACCTCATGGGAAAAGACTCATTGGAAAAGACTCTGATGCTGGGAGGGATTGGGGGCAGGAGGAGAAGGGGATGACAGAGGATGAGATGGCTGGATGGCATCACTGACTAGATGGATGTGAGTCTGAGTGAACTCTGGGAGTTGGTAGTGGACATGGAGGCCTGGCGTGCTGCGATTCATGAGGTTGCAAAGAGTCAGACATGACTGAACGACTGAACTGAACTGAAAGGGGAAAGCATAAATTAGATCAGGGACTTTTACTTAACATCAGAATGGAACATGTAACATTAACTATTTAATCAATGCAAATTAATAAAAAAAAACAATTTTGTCAGTCAGAATGTCTAAATATGACTCGGTCTCAGGTGAACAACTTTGATATTTGTTAAAGCCATAAAAAAAATGAGTTGGGCAGCACATGTTTATGTACAGAAAGGGAAAGTCCCATTCCAGTTGTCAATGGTCAGAACAGACAGGTACACGGTGCCAAATTAAGGGGACCTCACACTAAGGAGAATGTCAACAGAGGACTATCTACAGAGAAACCTGAGCTACGTTCTAACAGTAAAGAAAATATAGCACACGTATAAATGATTCTGGAAAGAATTGTGAGAAAAGGAAGAGCACACATATAAACTCAGTAAAGCGGGAAGGAGTGAAGCCAGCAAAGCAGGAAGGAGAAGAACTTCTGCAGGTACAGAGGACACAGCAGTAAATTGACAGAGACACTCAACACAGCAAAGTAATTAGCCTCCCATGCAGGTAGGAGAGAGGGTCTGCTTTCAAGGAGCACTCCTTCTGTGGTCTAATAATAAGATGCAACTCTAAAGGGGAAAGACTTCCCTACCCAACTATTTTAGCATAGAGAACACTGAAACCTAATGTTGAAAAAATTAGGCAGAGAAATCTCCACTGAAATGAAAGTCTGATCAGCTGAGGTCCTTTTGACAAGGTCCAAACAACTTCCTTCTTTCTGAGCACCCCGTTGACTTGTACCAGTTTGAAATCAGTTCTCCCTTGTGCTTCTATTTACTTCTTGATCCTGTTGATAGATTTTCTTTCACATGTAAGACCAAATCATATGGTTTATATGATTTTCAAACTACTTTATAGTTTGAAAGTTTATATGAAAATAAAAAAATAGGACCTAATTAAAATTAAAAGCTTTTGCAAAACAAAGGAAACTATAAGCAAGGTGGAAAGACAGCCTTCAGAATGGGAGAAAATAATAGCAAATGAAGCAACTGACAAACTAATCTCAAAAATATACAAGCAACTCCTGCAGCTCAATTCCAGAAAAATAAACTACCCAATCAAAAAATGGGCCAAAGAACTAAACAGACATTTCTCCAAAGAATACATACAGATGACTACCAAAACATGAAAAAGATGCTCAACATCACTCATTATCAGAGAAATGCAAATCAAAACCACTATGAGGTACCATTTCATGCCAGTCAGAATGGCTGCTATTCAAAAGTCTACAAACAAATGCTGGAGAAGGTGTGGAGAAAGGGGACTCTCTTACACTGTTGGTGGGAAGGCAAACTAGTACAGCCACTATGGAGAACAGTGTGGAGATTCCTGAAAAAACTGGAAATAGAACTGCCATATGACCCAGCAATCTCACTGCTGAGCATACACACTGAAGAAACCAGAATTGAAAGAGACACGTGTACCCCAATGTTCATCGCAGCACTGTTTATAATAGCCAGGACATGGAAGCAACCTAGATGTCCATCAGCTGACGAATGGATAAGAAAGCAGTGGTACATATACACAATGGAGTATTACTCAGCCATTAAAAAGAATACATTTGAATCAGTTCTAATGAGGTGGATGAAACTGGAGCTTATTATACTGAGTGAAGTAAGACAAAAAGAACACCAATACAGTATACTAACGCATATATATGGAATTTAGAAATATGATAACGACAAACCTTTATGCAAGACAGCAAAAGAGACACAGATGTATAGAACAGTCTTTTGGACTCTGTGGGAGAGGGCGAGGGTGGGATGATTTGGGAGAATGGCATTGAAACATGTATATTATCATGTGTGAAACAGATCGCCAGTCCTGGTTTGATGCATGATACAGGATGCTTGGGGCTGGTGCACTGGGATGACCCTGAGGGATGGTACAGGGAGGGAGGTGGGAGGGGGGTTCAGGATGGGGAACATGTGTACACCTGTGGCAGATTTATGTCAGTGTATGACAAAACAAATGCAATATTGTAATTAACCTCCAATTAAAATAAATAAATTTATATTTAAAAAAAGAAATTTTATATGATTCAAAATATCCGATCAAACATATGTACTCTCCTCCTTTGTCACCAAACTTCCCACTGGGATAAAATTTACAAGTATAAACAGGATGATACTAAGGCAATAATGTGAAAAAAATAAAAAAAGATGAAATATATCAGCAGTTCCCATAAGACAAAAAGTAGCTGCGAGCATTCTGATGGGTGAGACAGAGAGGGAGAAAGTGCAGCCCAGAATGAACTATGAGAAGATTTTGTTGGAGTAAGGAGTAAGGAAACTTACTCCTTAGGAACCTGTAGAGATTATGGACTGAGAAAGGGTAAGTGTGATGGAGGGCAGGAGGAACAGCACATGGGGACGGACTGAAGGTCACTATGTGAAATAGTTATACTAGTCTCCCTGCTGCTGGACTTACATGTGAGACGCAGAGCAGGCTGCCCTGTATGTGGGCACCTGATGTTCACTAAGGTTGAAATAAAACATCTGGAATGCTATTTTTTCCTGTGAGTACTTAATAGAGCTAAGTGAAGTCGCTCAGTCGTGTCCAACTCTTTGCGACCTCGTGGACTGTAGCCTACCAGGCTCCTCTGTCCATGGGATTTTCCAAGCAATAGTCCTGGAGTGGATTGCCATTTCCTTCTCCAGGGGATCTTCCCGACCCAGGGTTTGAACCCAGGTCTTCCACATTGTAGACAGACACTTTACAGTCTGAGCTACCAAGGAAGTAACAGAGCTAAGCCACCTTCAAACTGATATTAGGTGGAAAGGAGAGGAAGAGACAAGTTAATAAGCAGTTCCCTGCTCATTCATCCTAAAAAGAAGCCTGCCAAGTAACATGGTAAGTCCACATGGACAGATTACTGGCTAAGAATCCCATTCAGGAAGAAACTTTGTGGAGAACAGGGACACAGTGACATAAGAAGTCCATCCCACTACCCAGTTCTTCATTCTTAAACATAAATCAAGAACAAAGTAACACTAGTCATTAATAAGTACAGATGGTATCTCTTTCCATACCTTGAAGCACCAAGTCATCAACTGTGAATATGAGAGTCATTATAGCTGGAACCAAAGTTGTGGCAGAACGTCATGCTTTATGGTCTCGTATGGAAATGCATATTCGGAGAATCACTAAAGGATCTAAGAGAGTAATATAATGGTTCCTTTGTCACTAATCTCAAAAAATCTGGAGTCTTAGCTTTGAATAATAATTCTTTATATTTTTCTACTTTTTCTCTCTTAAGTTCTTTACCATACATTATTTTAATTTTTCCAGATTGGTAGGAAATAGAAAGGGCTTCCTGGTGGCTCAGATGGTAAAGATCCACCTGCAATTTGGGAGACTTGGGTTCAATCCGTGCAATTTAGGAGACCTTGGGAAGATCCCCTGGAGAATGGAATGGTTACCCACTCCAGTATTCTGACCTGGAGAATTCCATGGACAGAGGAGCCTGGCAGGCTACAGTTCATGGGGTTGCATAGAGTTGGACACAACTGAGCAGCTAACACTTTGACTTTTCACTTTTCCCAATTAACAAGAAGATTCTGGCCTGGAGAATTTCATGGACTGTATAGTCCATGAGGTCACAAAGAGTTGGACATGACTGAGTGACTCATTTTCACTTTCAAGAAATAGAGAAAGAAATTAACTTTTTAAATACAATAATTTTCAAGTCTACCATTTATTGAATGCACTCACATGACAAGAGAGTTCCATATTAGTAGTAGACACTGCTAGTGCTCAACCTAAATTCCCTTTTCCAGGCCAGTGGACCCAATTCTCAGCTGCTGCGAATGTTGACTATGCTTGACTCATAGCTGCTCTCTTTCCTAGAAAACTGATCTACACCAATAAACATCACCATTCTCCAGTAAAGTATACCCATGCTCCAATGAATGCCTTATTCTAAGATCAGCTGTATGTCCCCCTTGACTCAAGGTGGGAGGGATCAATTCTGTGGGGCATTTCATGATCCAGAGACCCCCATGAAGTCAGGCTGGATCAAGAGTTCAGCTCAGCCACATTCATTTTTACCCTCTTCCCCTCTCCACTTAACTTGCTTTTCTCAAAATAAGATGGGTGTCAGAAATCCCAATTTTGGCTTTGTTAAGGAAGTCAACCTAAGACAATATGCTACCTCACTTAATCCTAAACCTATCCTGAAATATATAGGAGTATAGCCTGAAATCAAGTCACTTATTAGCAACAAAAGATAATCAGACCAGCACCACAAACCAGTGGCACCAGAAGACACACAAGTGAAAAGAGAATTCGAGTATCTTGAGCTCAATACATTTCAGGCTTTTTCTCATTGCCTTTCAAGTGCTTTTTCCATGATTTGGAAATATTTCTGAGTCATAAGTTTCCAGACTGAGAACTTGAAGCAAATTCCGATTAGGTTACATCCTTCTTTGCATGCTAAGTTGCTTCAGTTGTGTCTGATTCTGTGCGACCCCATGGGCTGTAGCCTTTTACATCCTTTTAGTCAGTGACTATGTACACAAAACTGAGTAAAAATCTTAATTAGTCATTTCCAGCTTTTCCTGTTCTTTGGACTAAATAAGCAATGTCTAACAGACCGCTACTTCAGCTTTACGATGACTGTGACTTCTAATTTTTTTCCCTGGATCTATTTGTTATTGTTCAGTCACTCAGTCATATCTGACTCTTTGTGACCCCATGGACTGTAGCATGCCAGGCTTCCCTGTCCTTCACTATCTCCTGGATCTTGCACCAACTCATGTCTATTGAGTAGTGGTGCCATCCAACCATCTTGTCTTCTGTCATCCCTTTCTCCCCTGCCTTCAATCTTTCCCAGCATCAGGGTCTTCCAATGAGTCAACTCTTTGCATCAGATGACCAAAGTGTTGAAGCTTCAGCATCAGTCCTTCCAATGAATATTCAGGGTTTATTTCCTTTAGGATTGACTGGTTTAATCTCCTTGCAGTCCAAGGGACTCTCAAGAGTCTTCAACATCACAGTTCAAAAGCATCAATTGATTTCCATCAGATCACAGACATTTTCCCTGGACTTTGGCATAAGTTATAGGACAATTCCACAGTGCCAGTGAGTCAGGAGGGGTGGATATTCATATCTTTGTTGGTATTCCCAGCTCTCTCACCAACATTTTCTAAAACATCCTCAATGCCAAATGGTCTTTGATAACTGATCCATGTAGGTCTTTAATCATCATAACACTGGTTACTCAGAGATCCTCAGGGAATCTGTACCCCTACAACCTGCTGTGGGTGTGGGATATTCTATGGCTGCAGCTAATTCTCTCTACCATCCCCAGCCACACTCAAGTACATAGGAATCAATGCACTCTCCCACAAGGCTCACACCTGGAACTTTGAGTTCTACTCAGCCTTTACTCAAAAATGGTAACATAAACCTCTGATCTGAATTCCTGCAACTGTCTAGGCTTTTTGTTTCAACCAGTTCTCACCTTCTGATGCTAGTCCTTCCATCCACCCATCAAATGTATCCTTATCTAATCCACCAATGGGGTTGCAGTTGAAGATGAAGATGGGTGAAGATGAGGTGGCAGATCTATAACTAAAATAATTCATGACTTACAACTTTTTCAAAATAGTTGCTTAAGACTCCTTTCTGGGACTTCCCTGGAGGTCCAGTGGTTAACACTTGGCCTTCCAATGCAAGGGGACTTTCCAATTCTCTTTCCACTTGTGTGCCTGTCAATCCCTGGTCTGGGGACTAAGATCCCACATGCTTCACAGCCAAAAAGCAAAAAACATAAAATAGAAACAATATTGTAACAAATTCAATAAAGGCTTTAAACATGGTCCACATTAAAAAAAAAAAAAAAAGACTTCTGCATTTATGTTTTTTCATTATTTTCTAAAGCAATGAATATCAAACACCTTGAATAACTACTTGGGGAAAGAGCAAAATGTACCAGGAACTATGAGGGAGTATCTCAGTTATCATATTAAAATATTGTCATATATAAAAGCATCATAATACCAATTCCAGTGAGTAAAGTTATGGTACAAAACTAGAGTACAATAAGAAGACTGAAAAATATTTCAGTCATTCAGACCAAACTGTGTCTTTAATTTCCCTTCAAAATCAACTGTTGTCAGAATTATGATAATACTTCCCTAATCAATCAAGCCTTCTACACTGTTACCCTTAATCCTCATCTCCGTCTAGAGAGGTAACAGAATGTCTGTGCCCTGCAGCCTAAGCTCTCCAAGAGGCACTGCCGGGGCCCCAGCAGGTTTGGGCACAGGCTGCAGGTGCCTGGGGAGCACTGTGTGCTCACTGCACAGAGGTAGGTGGCTGAGTCGCTGGGCTCGGAGTCTCTGATACGCAGGGAGACATGCTTGTTGGTTTTATTGGACTGCGCTGTAAATTTTCCTTCCTCTTTGTCTTTGTTGGCATACACTTGCAGCAGAAACTCAGGGCCTTTCCCAGGGTACTGTCTGTACCATTGGAAGTACTGAGAAGCACTGTCAGAATAAGTGCAGTTGAGAGAGGCAGCGGCTCCCTCTGGGACGGGCAGAGATGCAGAACTCTGCTCCACTGTGTTCTGCTGGCTGCTCACCGCTGTGCAAAGAGACACGAACGCTCAGTCAGAGAAGGTGGGCTAGGTGGTGATGCTTCCTTTCCAGAATTCAAGTTATCTTTTCACAGGTCTCCCACCTCTACCATCCCTGATTTAAGGGAAATAGTATTCATGTTTCTCCATGAGCCTAGAAGGGACAATGACTCCAAATAGTGTATTTTATGGTCCCATAGAAATGCCCCAAACTTACAGATCAACTGAAGCCACAGGATCACTAATAAAACTCTTGAGGATTTCATCATTCTTTCCTCCTCTGGTTCACTGAGGATTCAAATTTTAAGCCCTAAAAAAAATAAAATAAAATAAAAGAGTCGACCTCAGACATTTCAATTCTTCTGCTTTAGAAATCATAAAAAGAGCCTGTTCTATCAAAGACAAAAGAGACTTTTTTTATTACCCATCCAACACACCACCGAGCTCCTCCTCTCTCCTCCCACTTTATCTCTCTCTCTCTCTCTCTCTCTCTCTCACACACACACACACACACACACACACACACACACACACACAGGAATACATGAGCAGGGTTCCTGAGAAGACACTGCCATCTTGTGGACTCAAGACCCTGATCAAAGAAATATTTGAAACAGATCCTTACTATGGGAACTGATGAAAATAAAAATTTGCCACTTTAGTTAAATTAAAAATTTGAGAAGCACATGGTCCAAGTCAATGTGTGTGGGGATAGAGTGATATCTACATGTGTGTTTTACATCAAATGGCAACACTTGTCTGATTAGAAGCAGTTTTATCAAATGGCCACTCTCTCACACTGAAAAACCAGTCCTAAGATATTCTAGTGATAGAAATCTGGGCGAGGCTCACATGATTCAGGGAATCTGTGTAGCTTTTCTTCTTATCAGGCCAACACTTCCTATCTTATTTCCCCACTTCTTTTTTCAAAGAAATCTAATCTAATTCAAAAGAATCCTCTTAAGACACAATGACCTAAAATCTAACTGAACAAACATGTTTCCAGCTCACAACTTGGGCAGATTTTTAACAAAGTCAAGGACTTAATTCTTAATTCCATTTTGTACCAGTGGCATATCTGTGAGGAATCATCACTTACCTGGGCTGATGGTAGTAGTAGATGGACCAGCCTTCAGCACCTAGAGTGTAAATAGAACCCAAAGGATGTGTTCATGAGTCTAATCCCTCCTCTTGTACACAGCCCGGGCTTCTCAGGATTAATCTCCAAAGTTATGGGTCTGGTATGAGTCTCTCTAACAAGCTTCCCTGGTGGCTCAGTAGTAAAGTATCTGCCTGCCAATGCAAGAGACGCGGGTTCAATCCCTGGGTCGAGAAGATTCCCCAGGAGAAGGAAATGCCAAGCCACTCCAGTATTCTTGCCGGGAAAATCCCATGGACAGGGGAGCCTGGCAAGGCTATAGTCCATGGGGTTGCAAAAGAGTCATACGTGACTTAGCAACTAGACAAGAACAGCAACAATCACTCTCTGCCTTTCTATTGTACCCTAACCAGCAAACCAGGTTTATCAGAGGGCTACCTATGCAAGAAGCTTAACTGAGTCTAACGGAGAAAGAAGCACAGACAAGTACTGTTCCTTCTCATTTCGCCTCCTGCCTCCTGCCCTTGTAGAAGCTAGTGGCTAGAGACCAGCAATGCAGCAGGTCCCTTCTGCTCAAGAACTAGGTAAACAGTATCCATCAAAGATGGACTGGTCAGGTCCTCCCTATTCCCACCAACGACTATGTAAGAAGTAGGATGAGGGAGAAGATGCTAACAGTGGGATCCATTTATTTAAGAGAACATTGCTTTTGACAAATCTCACACAGCTATTTCTCACTCTCCTCCTCTTCTGGGAATCCTATTAAACTTATGTCAGAAAATCTGACAATGTCCCACAGGTCCTTTAGTCTCAGCTCATTTTTCTTTCTGCTCTCTGACTGGACAACTTCAATTAACCTATCTTCAAGTTCTTTCTCCTGCCTATTCAAATCTACTGTTGAATTTTTCTTAGAAAGTGTTCTCTGTGTAACAATTTCTCTGCCCTGAGAGACTGCTGAGTTATGTGACATATAGACAAGCCCTTTGTGTTAGTCCTTGAGGGAGCCACCAGTCAGGTTAAAGCAGTGAAGCTCTGCTCTTTCATGACAAAGAGCTCTTCCCCCTCCACCACCGGAACCCACACTGGGGATGCAGGCAGCTATCTAAAAACTGTCATGGATCCAGTGATGGAAAGATGGAACAAGGGTGAGTGAAAACACCACAGGGCTCTCCTGCCAGGCGTCCGTTTCCTTCTACTTATGTGTTTGCTCGGCTGCTGCACAGCTCTCTGTGTTGTTTGCCTATGTACAGGTAAATGTGCTAGAGTTTCCTGTCTTTCTAAGCTGTCCTGTTCCTGGACCTTTGGCTGCAGAGAGAAGACTTTTCACGGCCTTTTCTGTCTACATCTGTTGGCATTTCCAGGTTCCTGGCTTCTCCAGGACTCACTTGGGTTACCTGAGGCAAAAGGAAGCTCAGGGAGCTCACTGCTCTATCATTCCTCAAGCCCCAAGTTCCTAGGCTAGTCTGGCTTCTTCTCTCCAAATTCTTATGTTTTTCTTCTACATGTGGTCCAGGGTTTCTAACTTTTCTTAACAGGTTGAGTAGAAAACAAAACAAAACAAAAATTGCACCTACTACAGCTTGCGGGAAGTGGAAAGAAAGCATGATGCTTCCTTCTTTGCCTGAAGAGTGAACCTCTGACCAGCTTGGCTAGTCCACCTCCTTGGCAGTAGGCCAGTCAAAATGGTATTAAAAATATTTAATTCTTGTTCAGCCACCTAGATTCTCCTGTTGAATAAATATGGCCCTAGATTGTGAAGATAACTTTGGTTTACTTGAATATACTGCTCTAAGAATTCCCTTAAATGGCCCAGTAGGCCCAAGGTGGTGAATATAAATGACCTCTATAAATGGACTGAAAATGCCCTTATACCTCTTGCTTCTTATCATTCTATACAAAAGTTTTGAGTGTGATTAGGAAATGACTAGGAAAAATGGCAAAGTTATAGCTACTAGAATGATCACGCCAATTTTGTGGTAGTGGAAAAGGAGCAACAACCCTGGTACTAGAGAAGGGAACACTTTAGACCCTGGAAAGTTTGTGTTTGTTGGAAGGGAAGATTGTTCATGCTCTCTTTGTATGCTAGACCCAGCACTGCAGCCTAAGCAGAGCAACCATATGGTCTGTGGAAACAGAAAAATTGGTATGAATACGGCTTGTCCTGGACTGTTTTTCTGTGCCTGACATCATCAACAGAAGCTGTTCAACATATATTCCCAACCCCTTATGTGTACAAACCTATAAATCAGCACAACTTTGTTTGAGTATGGCGGGTTCAGATGCATATGCTTTTGGTGCCTGCCCATCTTGAATTATGCCTCATGAATGACACTGCTATATAACTTAATAAGTGATGTAATGATGATTCTAATCAAGTTTAACAATACATTTAAAACTGGACCAATCTGTCTCTCTTGGAGTTATATGTTTGTATTTGGGAAGAAAAAGCATCTCTCCATTGGGAAGGATGGTTGATCTTTGGTCCCTTTTTAGAAATTAAACTAAAGACCAGTGTGTCCAATTCCCTTGCATGGGTCATAATAAATATTATACTATGTCCAAGCTTTTTATTCGGAGAAGGCAATGGCAACCCACTCCAGTACTCTTGCCTGGAAAATCCCATGGACCGAGGGGCCTGGTGGGCTGCAGTCCATGGGGTCGCTAGGAGTCGGATATGACTGAGCAACTTCACTTTCACTTTTCACTTTCATGCATCAGAGAAGGAAATGGCAACCCACTCCAGTGTTCTTGCCTGGCGAATTCCAGGGATGGGGGAGCCTGGTGGGCTGCCATATCTGGGGTTGCACAGAGTCGGACAGGACCGAAGTGACTTAGCAGTAGCAGCAGCAAGCTGTTTATATCCTGGAACTTATTCACAGTTGACTGAATCTGGGATCCTAGGAGACATGACTGAGCTTAATCATGCAGACTGGTCTCATCCCATTCTACAAATTTCTGCTCACAGTTGCTATTTATTTGCTAAGCTGTGTTCAGCTCTTTTATGACCCCATGGACTGTAGCCTGCCAGGCTCCTCTGTCCATGAGATTTTCCAGGTGAGAATACTGGAATGGGTCGCCATTTTCTGCTCCAGGGATCGAATCATTGTTTCCTGCGTCTTCTGGATTGCAGGCAGATTCTTTACCACTGAGCCACAAGGGAAGCCCTGCTAATAGTGGATTTAATTAAATGTTGTTAGAGAAAAATCAAATAGATTTAATCTCAGTCTTTGTCATTCAGAGAAATAAGAACAGTGGATGGAGTGGCAAACTCTCAATAAAAATTTCTAGAAACGAATACAATTTAGAACCATGGAGTGAATGTTGTTGAAAGGCAGTTCGTATGCGTCTCTTATAATTCTACATGATGTTCTAGGTTTACCAACAACGTAAGGTCATTACCACTCAACCTGAACCATTTCTCAGAGTTTTGCATGCAGTATGTAACCTTGATGGATGAGGTAATATCTTCTCTGAGACAAAGAATGAGCTTGCTTAGTGCTTGGTGAAAATAGCAGTAAATTCCCCAAGCTCACCATTCATCAGCTGTGACACAATCCCATCGCATGCATAGCATCCATTTACACCTCTTAAATCACCATGAAAGACTTATGGACAAAGGCAACTGAAGCAAATATGCTAGTGTTCATGCTGCTTCTGTGTCCTAAGTAGTAGCATCCTTCATCTCTGACACAGGATTTGTGCCTTTACTGATAGCACCGAAAAAGCAACAAGTTGTTAGTCTGTAAGAGAGTAAGATCTGCTGCTGCTGCTGCTGCTGCTAAGTCGCTTCAGTCGTGTCCGACTCTGTGCGACCCCATAGACGGCAGCCCACCACGCTCCCCTGTCCCTGGGATTCTCCAGGCAAGAACACTGGAGTGGGTTGCCATTTCCTTCTCCAATGCATGAAAGTGAAGAGTGAAAGTGAAGTCGCTCAGTCGTGTCTGACTCTTAGCAACCCGATGGACTGCAGCCTACCAGGCTCCTCCATCCATGGAATTTTCCAGGCAAGAGTACTGGAGTGGGGTGCCATTGCCTTCTTCAAAGTAAGATCAAGACCTGACAAAAACTTCTCTGCCACCTTTAGAGATACTATAATAAATACTTGAATTACTTTTGAGAAAAATGTTTCCCGAAACTGGTCTAAAATGGATCTTTTCTGAAGGATATTCTTCATAGCCTCACATGGGACTTAACTATTATTTATAATGAAATGCTTTAGGAAAACTCTTACATACTGTAATGAAATAAAGACTCCTCGGAAATTAGTGTTATATCCTCAAATGACTATTAAGCATGTGAGGAACCTAATACCAGTACACAATCAAAAGTAGAATAAAAATGAACCAACCCTCTGACCATAATTATGATCTCTAATTAAAGCTTTAAAAAATTTATCTCCTATAAAATGTTTATACCAAAGCTAATTATTTGAATATGTTTCCTGAGACTTTCTCTTGCAGTAATTTGAAATCAAATTTTGACACGTGCTCATAATTATTTGGCTTGAAATTTCTTTTATATTTTCCAAAGTCTTTGGGACATGTCTTTTTTTTTTTTTTCTCTCTCTCTCTTTTACGTATTTCACTGCAGGGTTTCTAGCTTTCAAGTTGACTGGATTCATTTGAGATTACACCGGATAAAGTGAAGTCAGTTGACTGAGGACAGACTGAGACCCTGCGTGGATCTAATTATTTAACAGAGCCTACTGAGCAAAGGAAGGCTGGAACCTAAGTCTTCAAGTAAGGGCCAGAGATAACTGAACAATACCACATAAGAAGAAGTGAGAACACACATATAGTTAAGAGATTCAAGGATGGAAATGACAAGAAGGGAAGAGGAAAACAAAGAGGGAGAAGGCGCACACAACATTTATTTAGTAGATATTTATCACCTGACTACTATGGGCCAGTCACTGTTCTAGACACGAAGAGTAGAGCCCATGAGCAGAACACACAACAATACTGACCTCCCAGGACTTATAATCTAACTGGAGTTACTAGCAATGAATATATTGGCATGTCAATCAAAAATATGCCTGCTCATTATGGTTATTACATTGGGAAATGACCAGGTTATTTGATACAGTGTTAAGAAAGGGTTTGTGGATGGCTACAGTAGTCAGGAAGTTCAGCAAAAGTCAGAAGGTTTTCTCTACAGTAGTGATATTTGGAGCAGAAAACAGAAACCCACTCTAGTATTCTTGCCTGGAAAATCCCATGGACAGAGAAGCCTGGTGAACTACAGTCCCTGGGGTCACAAAAGAGTTGGACAAAATTTAGTGACCAAACATAAACAAGTGATACTTGACCTGGGGCCTGAAGGATGAAAATAAGTCAGTCTCACCAAGATCTGGGGGAGGAAAATTGCAGATAAATGAAAGAATAAGACCCAACATGGGACAAGACGTGACAAGTTTAGAAAACTGAAAGATCAGCATCGTGACTACACAGAGAGTCAGGGAAGAGAGTTAAGAACTAAGATTGAAGGGTCAGGTGGGATTCACATTGTGCAGAATCTTGTATAGCATAGTCAAGAGTTTGTATTTTATTCTAGAGGCAATAGAAATCCATTGAAGCATTTAGGCAGGTGGCAACAACTTTGATTTATAATTAAAAAGCCACTTTTGCTACCGGTTAGATTAGTGCTTCTCAAATTTGAAAGTGGTAGAATCACCTGGGGATTTGTTAAAATGAAGATTCAAATTCAGTAGATTTAGAGTTGATCCTGGGATTCTGCACAAGTTCTTATATTGCTGGTCTATATTTTGAATATCAAAACTCTGAGTAATACACTTTGAGAGAAAAGAGACAAGTTAGAAGGTAACCTAGATCAGAACAGTGCTTTCCAAATTTTGTTTAATACATCTTATTTTATGAAAAGATCAGTTCAATTCAGTCACTCAGTCGTATCCAACTCTTTGCAACCCCATGGACTGCAGCACGCCAGGCTTCCTGTGCATCACCAACTTCCAAAACTTGCTCAAACTCTTGTCTAGAGTCAGTGATGCCATCCAATCATCTCATCCTCTGTCATCATCCCCTTCTCCTCCTGCCTTCAGTTTTTTCAGCATCAGGGTCTTTCCCAATAAGTCAGTTCTTCACATCAGGTGGCCAAAGTATTGGAGCTTCAATTTCAACATCAACCTTCCAATTAATATTCAGGACTGATTTCCTTCAGGATTGACTGGTTTGATCTCCTTGCTGTCCAAGGGACTCTCAACAGTCTTCTCCAACACCACAGTTCAAAAACATCAATTCTTTGGCATTTAGCTTTCTTTATAGTTCAAGTCTCACATCCATCCATGATTACTGGAAGAACCATAGTTTTGACTAGATGGAATTTTGTCAGTAAAGTAATGTCTCTGCTTTTAAATATGCTGTCTAGGTTTGTGATAGCTTTGAAGCATCTTTTAATTTCATGGCTGCAGTCACCATCTGCAGTGCTTTTGGAGCCCAAGAAGATAAAATCTATCACTGTTTCCACTGTTTACCCATCTATTTTCCATCTGCCATGAATCTTAATTTTTTGAATGTTGGGTTTTAAACCAGCTTTTCCACTTTTATGAAAATATATTAATTCTTATTCTCTGTGAGGTACTCTGATGTTTTCTAATCTTATTTTTTATTACAAAATGTGTAATGACAAAAACCTTACTGATTAAAATAAAAGGAAATTAAAACTGAAAATTTTCACTTAGTAAAATGAAAACTAATTTAAAGCAGTAATATTCTGACTTGGTATAATATTGGAAAGTCAGCAGCTTCATGCGTTGCTGTTGAAGCCATAGCTTGGTGAAAAATTTCTTCATGGAAACCAAACATTTAGTGTCATGTTTTTTCCTTTATCCAGGCAATTTCATTTCCATTGAAACTACAACTTAAATGATGTTTGTTCATAAAAATATTGTCTATAATACTGTATAATTGGAAAAATACCAAAGAGTGATTAGTTTTTAAAATACATCTAAATAATGGAAATTAGCCAATCATTTAAAATTACGCCTTTAATATATGTTTTCTGACATGGAAATATCTACAATGTTGAGAAAAACAAATATGTTTATAAATTCCAGGTATATTATAGTCTCTCTCATAGAAAAATATAGCTGTATAATACATGCACCAAAAATTGTGAACACTGGTGATAGTCATAACCTTTATGCCATGAAATTATGGGAGTGTTCTCTTTTTAAATGTGTTTATATCTTCTAATTTATTTCAAATTAATATATATAATTAAGTAATAAAATTTTAGCTTAATTTAAATTTAAAATACTAGACTCCTTCCTTCAAACTCTGGATCCATTTTTGATCTTCAGTGGAAGAAGCAATTGACAAAAGGTCAGAGTGTCTGATCTCTGTTCCCAGCTTCCATTTTGCTATAAGTCATGCTTTAAGTGGCCATTCAAATCCTGTAGATCCTAATTCTTTCACCTATGAAATGAAGGGCATGGACTGAATCAGTATTTCCTAAAGTATGATTGATGCAAGCGGTCATGATAGGCAGTACATAAAAGAAAATTGTAATTGTTACAAATAAGGTATTATTTTAATTTGTAATATGTTACATATAAGGCATTATTTTAATTTGTAATAGAAAAAATATAACCTGCACATGAAATATATGGTTTCATATATAACATCCATTAAAACAAGGATAACATTTTGCACAGTCATTTTTAAAGTCTATTTAATATAAAAGTAAATTTAATATTAAATTAGTAAATAATTGTATAAATGGCACACAGATATAAAAAAAATATCATGAAGACTATGAACCAATGAGTATGATGCTACTGGTGAGGGTATAGCATGGTGAAAACTTGCTTTCTGAACTGGAGCCTGAGCACAAAGGGGCCTGCCCTCTCACCTGAAGGGCAGAGGGTGAAAAGAAATCTTGGCAAACAGGCCCATCCCTTTAAGATCCCTTTAAACTGAAAGGCCATCCCTTCAAGAATGGTGTGACCCTTCCCTTTAAGAATATCCCCATCCCTTTAAGAATTTTCCACAGTAGGTTGTGTTCCTTACAGTGAAAGGCTTTAGCGTACTCCGTGAAGCAGAAATAGATTATTTTTTAAATTCCTTTGCTTTTTCTGTTTCCAGCAGATATTGGATCTGCTGTGGTTCCTCTGCCTTTTCTAAACCCAGCTCTACATCTGAAATTCTTGGTTCACATACCGCTGAAGCATAGCTTGAAGGATTTTGAGCATAATATTGCTAACATGTGAAATGAGTGCAATTGTATGGTAATTTGAACATTTTTTGGCATTCATTTCTCTGAGATGAGGTTACTAACAAAGAGAATATCCTGTACCCAGTTTGAATACAAACAATACACACGACACCTGCAATATTTACAGAGTGGGCTGCTCTGATCCACAGGGCCCTTGACAGAAGGAATATCTTCTCAGAAATTCTCCTCCTGGAACTTACTTGCTGCTGCTAAGTTGCTTCAGCTGTGCCCGACTCTGTGTGACCCCATAGACAGCAGCCCACCAGGCTCCCTTGTCCCTGGGATTCTACAGGCGAACAGCATTTCTGGAGCAACCAGAAGGGATGGAAAAGCCAAAGAAAGAGAGAATAATGCTCTAGTCCCCGAAGATGGTGCGTCTGCAGGTGAAACTCAGCAGGATACACAATCTTGGCTTGAATTTTAAAAACAAGAGACTAGCTTCCAGATCACACAGTCATCCATCAACAATGCCCTGGAATTTTCCTTAACACATTGTGAAATATTTCAGCATATATCATCTGAATTGTCATTAAAGAGTTAATGTTACTTTAAGGGATTCTGTACCATCTGGGGGGATGTGGATGAGCTGAAAACAGGCATTTTTGGAGAAAAGCGCTTATGTTCCTCTTTACACTGTCCTGCCCCAGATTCCTCTGTAGGGCAATCCAAGAATTCCAAGGTCCTTGGCTCTGAGTATCAAAGCTGGAAGTCCTTTGACAGTACCTCTGGAGAGAGAAACAACACCCCTTGCAGGGCTGCCCACAGCCAGAGTCCCATCTGCACTCTGGGTTTGTGTTCAACTCCCTCGCAGCCCTTGCTCACTGTGTCATGCAGAGCACAGTAGTACACAGCCGAGTCTGATGCTTGCACTGGCCGTTTCTGCAGGTGGAAGGAGCTGTCACTCTTAACAAGAGTGGCCTGAAAACCTTTACTCTTTGGGTTCTGGTCTGACATTGAGCCCTTCAGGAGGAGTTGAGGAGCTTTGTTGAGATGCTGGAATTACCAGAAAAGATATGGAGCAAAATCAGCACTCTGATAAGTGCAGTTCAGGGTCATGAGAGCCCCCTCTGAGACAATCACTGGGCCTTTTGTCTAGTTCACTGAGTCACCATTGGTCATTCCTGGAAGAGAATCACTTTGTTATCGTAGAAATGTACAGGAGGAGAGTTTTCAGTCAGAGAAGAAAAATACAACTTACCTGTAGTTATAAGAAAGTGGGAGAAGGCAATGGCACCCCACTCCAGTACTCTTGCCTGGAAAATCCAATGGACAGAGGAGCCTGGTAGGCTGCAGTCCATGGGGTCGCTAAGAGTCGGACATGACTGAGCGACTTCACTTTCTCTTTTCACTTTCATGCATTGGAGAAGGAAATGGCAACCCACTCCAGTGTTCTTGCCTGGAGAATCCCAGGGACAGGGGAGCCTGGTGGGCTGCCGTCTATGGGGTCACACAGAGTCGGACACGACTAAAGTGACTTAGCATAGCATAGCATAAGAAAGTGAAAAATCTTTAACATTTAGAATAAAATGTTACTTACTGAATATTAAGATGATCAGAAGAACTGAATGAGTGGCAGAATGCATGTTCGCAAAAGAAAACGATCCTTGTTCCCGGGAATACACCAGTCTAACAAATCTAGTCTCCATCTGAATGTTACAGAAGCTCCTCGCTCAGAAACTGAGAGCCTTTTTCTGTACTGCAGCAATATTCTGTCTTGTGGCTACAAAGCAGGCAAGTGAAACCAGCTCCTGAATACAATAAGGAAGCGCATCTGAAGGCAGCCCCGCCCTTGGTGGTGATCGTGAAAATTGCACCACATCCAGTCTGACCCATTTCTCCCGTGGGGGTATATACAGGAGAATGGGACAGGACCCTAAGAAGAGAGTCCTAAACATAAGCGTGCTTAGGGAAATATTCTATTATTCCTTCCATAATTTTTTGCATGGTACAAGTATCTCTAGCTTCGCAAGAAACCCCAGTTACAATTTCTAGAATGGAATAATCAGAGGTTTCTTCCTTTCATGTGTCTCCAAGATTCCCATGGGTCAGAGAAGGATCCCCCTGAATGGAAAGTGCTTCCTCCTCAACCCAAGTCATTTCTGTAAAGTAGTTATATTCATGTTGACTCTGTCAACATGCCGTGGAGAAAATTTTATCTAAGGCAGGTGTCAAATAATGTGTAGTTAAGTGATATGGTTATTATCCTGATTTATCATGGAATGACAGCTTTGTAAAACACAATAAAAGTAAAATATGTGACTTCTTTTTCACTGATAATGGTAGAGTTGATCTTCCAATTGGAAAACTATTTTTGGACCTTGAACAGCAGGTAGCACAGAGATAAGGAAAACAGATGAGATGAGCACTAACATTGCCCAGCTTACTTCACGGAGGCAGCTTTCAGGCACCAGTGTATGAAGGATTTACCAAAAATAGCTGTCTCACCGTGGGATTGAGACAGGATAGGAGAATAGAGATCCTGAAATACCTAAAATTGTGCACCTCTGTACCAGAGAGGAGGAATGTTGAAAAGAGAGAGGGAGAGATAAGCTCAAGGCACGGGTTGGACGGGAGAATGGGGTGGAGTTGGACCATCCTTCCTTGGATGACAGCAACCTTACCCCTTTAGCCTTGTGACGGACAGGTGAGCTTAATTAGGGACCTTGGTTCTTGAAACACAATCACTATCATTTCACTTCTTGTCACATAGTGGTTTTAACTCAACTAAGCATTTTTTTTTAGGATGTCAAGTTTAGATGCTTAATACGTTAGCCGGGCACTCCTCATTCCAGAGGCTCATGTGCGTGGTGCTCATCTGTCTTCTGTTTGTTTGTTTTATTAGGGATTCAGGAATCTCTGTGGAAAGAACTGTTTGCTCCATGTCTGTCAGCCCATCTGTCTAGCTTCCTGTGTAATTATTTGTGCCAGTGAAGTGAGCCCAGAAGATTTAAGCGGTCATTTCATAGCTTGTTCTCTCTAGGGTTGGGTTTGCCTTATGCAAAGTAAGACTGTATTATGGTGAGAAGTCAAAACATTGTTCTTTGCTGACATAAACCATTCTAAGGCATGGCAATGCTGTGGCTGCAGACAGCTGGGAGGTGGCCTGACACGGGCTCTCAGGGAGGTGCTATCAACCCAGGGACAATGCTGTGACTCTTAGTTAAATTAAGTCCAATTTGTTTATTTTTGTTTTTATTTCCAATATGCTAGGAGGTGGGTCAAAAAGGATCATGCTGTGATGTATGTCAATTAGTGTACTGCCTATGTTTTCCTTTAAGAGTTCTATGGATTCTGGCCTTCATTTAAGTTGTTAATCCACTTTGAGTTTATTTTGTGTTTGGCGTTGGGAAAGGTTCTAGTGGCATCCTTTTACCTGTAGCTTCCAATTGTCTTCCAATCAAAAGTAAACATTTCTAAATGGCAATGACCAAGTCACTGAACACAAGACCAATCTTCTTCAAATGATACCTGTTAATGGACATAGAATTTCTCAACAGTCAAAATGACCTGTTTTTCTAAAATTAGGGTATTTTTTAAATGCACAACTGTTTGCTGAGCTGTTCTGTTTTGTTTTTGCTTTTGGCTGTGCCGGGTCTTAATTTCGGCTTGTGAGATCTAGTTCCCTGATCAAGGATCAAACTCAGGCCCCCAGCATTGGGAGCGCGGAGTCCTGTCCCCTGGACCAAAGTTCCCCCTAAAATTAAGGTCTTGAGTCAAGTTATCATGCTGGTAGGACTCTCTGGCTCAGTGGATCACCCAAGTTCTCTTAAACTGTTGTGCATGTTCAGGAATCCCTAGGCTCCAGCATCCATTCTGGAAACTTGCAGAGTTGTCTACAAAGTGGAAACCCTAAACCAGACATGGTTCCTATCTCAAACTGCTTTCAGTTGACTGAGGAGCAGGTAAAAAAAAAAAAAAAATCCTCTGTCCTGTCTGTAGTCCCACTAGCCTGGACCCAGAGATGTGGAATGAGGGATCAGACCAGAAGTAGAAGGCTGACACAGTTACCACCAGGGGAATAAAACCTGCTTGGATACTTTCCTTTCACCGTGCAGATTTCGTTTTGTTTTTTCATCTCCTCTCCCTTCCTATGCCCTGTTTATCAAGATGTTGAAGCCCCAGTGCTCAGGTGTCCAACACCCAGTGTGCAGGACTCTAGGTTGTTTGGAGGAAATCTGTGTTTGCCTTCAGGTGGGTGTTCAGATATCCCCCTGTTAAATAAGGATGGGGACTACATCCTCCAGGAATATTAAAACCATTATAACTATTAAATTTTGCATTTTTATAGTTGAGCCTATAAATGTTAAAATGACAATGATTCAGTGTTTATGCCACATCTCCTATACTGCCCAGAAATAAAACATATATCTCTTCTCTTTCTGTGTCCCCCACTGTCCTTACAGAAAGTCTGGTCCCGAAGTTGCAGACAGGAGTTCAGCCTGCAGAGATGCAGAGGGTAAACTCTGTGCAATGGGCCCAATTGTAGCAGAGATGCAGAGCACTGACCCAAGTGGTTCCACATTCCTGCTCGGGAGCAGAGGAGTGGGGGAGATGTTCCTGCTTTGGGAGGGGGTGATAATTTCCCCTAGTTTCTTAGAGCAGGTGAAAAACTCACTCCATTCCAATGGCAGTCTGCCTTCAAACTGGATACAGGATGAGAATATCCTCTTTGCCAGTAATCATATCATCTCAGGGAAAATTAATTCATCCAGCAATCATGTTTCAGATATATTGAAAAAGTGTTTATATACTCTTAAAACAATAACAGGAAAAAAACCCACCTTAATTTACAAAGATATCGTGTCTCACAAGTTATCCATTGCAGTATATATTTTTTCAGGTGAAAAAATGCCATTTCTTCATTATCTTTTATCTTGACATGTGGAACTTTGCTGAATATTTATTAACCTTGTGCCAGGCTGAACCAAATCAGTTTTAAGGCTGCAGTGAATATTGATCATGTCTTACAGCATTTTCCCATTGATCTGTCAACAAATATGGGAAAATACACCTTCAGTTATATAGTCAGGGGAATTAAAGTGGCCCTGCTTGGCCCTGAGAAGGGCACTTTTATGTTGAGCATAAGTCACCTGCTCTTCTCTGTCAGGACAGGGGGCTTGTCTGGAGGGGCTGCTGAGATGCGAACACTGACCACAGGGCTACCAACCCCTGGAGGCGGCATTTCTAGCAGCGCCAACATGGCCCTGGCATTTCACTGAGCCTTTCTATGGTTCCTTTCTTGAAAAATAAGGAGAAACTTGAGGCAATGCCAAAGAATGCTCAAACTACCGCACAATTGCACTCATCTCACACGCTAGTAAAGTAATGCTCAAAATTCTCCAAGCCAGGCTTCAGCAATATGTGAACCGTGAACTTCCTGATGTTCAAGCTGGTTTTAGAAAAGGCAGAGGAACCAGAGGTCAAATTGCCAACATCCGCTGGATCATGGAAAAAGCAAGAGAGTTCCAGAAAAACATCTATTTCTGCTTTATTGACTATGCCAAAGCCTTTGACTATGTAGATCACAATAAACTGTGGAAAATTCTGAAAGAGATGGGAATACCAGACCACCTGATCTGCCTCTTGAGAAATCTGTATGCAGGTCAGGAAGCAACAGTTAGAACTGGTGATGGAACAACAGACTGGTTCCAAATAGGAAAAGGAGTACGTCAAGGCTGCATATTGTCACCATGTTTATTTAACTTATATGCAGAGTACATCATGAGAAATGCTGGACTGGAAGAAACACAAGCTGGAATCAAGATTGCAGGGAGAAATATCAATAACCTCAGATATGCAGATGATACCACCCTTATGGCAGAAAGTGAAGAGGAACTCAAAAGCTTCTTGATGAAAGTGAAAGTGGAGAGTGAAAAGGTGGGCTTAAAGCTCAACATTCAGAAAACGAAGATCATGGCATCTGGTCCCATCACTACTTGGGAAATAGATGGAGAAACAGTGGAAACAGTGTCAGACTTTATTTTTTCTGGGCTCCAAAATCACTGCAGATGGTGACTGCAGCCATGAAATTAAAAGACGCTTACTCCTTGGAAGGAAAGTTATGACCAACCTAGATAGCATATTCAAAAGCAGAGACATCACTTTGCCAACAAAGGTTCGCCTAGTCACGGCTATGGTCTTTCCTGTGGTCATGTATGGATGTGAGAGTTGGACTGTGAAGAAGGCTGAGCGCCGAAGAATTGATGCTTTTGAACTGTGGTGTTGGAGAAGACTCTTGAGAGTCCCTTGGACTACAAGGAGATCCAGCCAGTCCATTCTGAAGGAGATCAGCCGTGGGATTTCTTTGGAAGGAATGATGCTAAAGCTGAAACTCCACTATTTTGGCCACCTCATGCGAAGAGTTGACTCATTGGAAAAGACTCTGATGCTGGGAGGGATTGGGGGCAGGAGGAGAAGGGGACGACAGAGGATGAGATGGCTGGATGTCATCACTGACTCGATGAATGTGAGTCTGAGTGACCTCTGGGAGCTGATGATGGACAAGGAGGCCTGACGTGCTGCAGTTTATGGGGTCGCAAAGAGTCGGACACGACTGAGCGACTGATCTGATCTGTGTTATAAAAAAATTACATGAATGAAAATCTGATGCAGGTACTGGAACAAATTCTGTCCTTTATATTAATAATGGTAATCAGTGAGTGATCCCTGCTGTATCAAGATGCCATAATATGTACCTGTGCTTAAAATTTTTTTCTATATAACACACAGGCAGGTGTGTTTCTATATAATTTAATTTTATAATGATTTTAAACAGATAGAAATATACAGATGATTTTGATTCTTAAGTCCATGAAGTAGGTTCTATTATCGCCATTTTACATATGAAGAAACTGATTCACAGAGAGGCTAAGAAGTACCTCAAAAGTCATGCTGTGATGCAGATGACAGGTTTGAATCCAGCTAATTTCAATTCATCTTTTTTTTTAAGGATGATATCAAATGTATACAAAAGTGTTGGGGATGAAGGAACAAAGTCTGGGCCTGTCCTCGCCTCTTACCTGCATTCCTGTCCCTTTTTCTCCTCCCTCTCCCCGTCCAGCAATGCAGAACAGCGTTTCTGATGTGTTAAAGGCAGGTGACTTCCCACGTCACTCTACTCTCTTCCTGCGCCCATGGCTTCTTATTACACTGTGAGCAATGTGAGCGGCACCTTGATAACTTCTACAACATCTAATAGTCCTTTCCTAAGTAAGGGAGGGCGTTAGGAACTCAAAAAGGATAGTGAACTAAGTGGTCTTGTGAGGTGAGTAAAATTTTGGAAAGGACTTCCCTGGTGATTCAGACGGAAAAAATATCTGTCTGCAATACAGGAGACCTAGGTTCAGTCCCTGGGTCTGGAAGATCCCCTGGAGGGAAAAATGGCAACCCACTCGAGTAATCCTGCCTGGGGAATGCCATGGACAGAGGGGCCTGGCAGGCTACAGTCCATAAGGTTGCAAAAGAGTTGCACACAACTGAGCGACTCACACTAACTCAACAGCAGCTTCATAACTAACCTTTACACTTTACAGATGAGGAAGCAGAAAGTCAAAGTGAATGACTTGCTTAAAGTCACACAGTCTGTGCTCTAAGGTCCTTTCTGCCCACATCCTGTACTGGATACCACTACAGCCCCCTGGAACATGAGCTCCATGAGAGCAGACATCACATCTGTCTTGCCAAATAATGTTTCCCCAATGCTTACCAGAAAACTAAGAATTAATGAATAAACTATACTGAAATTTCTCACACTAGGATCCATGCTGTGACAAAAAAATTCACAGGAAAAAAACAAGTATATTTCCATGAGATGTTAATTCAGATTTGTTTGCTTTGTGGGTCAGCTTTAATATATTGACTAATAATTTAAAATTTTATTTTTGGGTTATTCATGTTGTGAATGGTAAATCTGTATAGATTTTAAACATAAAATGAGTCTATATCAAAGGCATTATGCAATCAAACACGACTTTTGACCTCTGGGGTAGAGGTAGAAATCCAGTTTTCAATGTGTTGTCTGATTTTTAATAAATAACCATAATGACTAGCTTCATATACACAGTCCAAGGTTGCAGCCTCCTTCTCCACCACAGAAATTGCTGACTGGACTTGAGTTACCTTCTAGGTCATGCTGGATCCTGCAGGAAAGAGCCTTTACTTACAACCATGATAGTATAGGGGATGAAGTGGCTTAGGACCTACTTCCCCGATTCCATTGCCCATTATCCCTCCCTTTCAAGACACATCAGGTAACAATGCTCTGCCCTCCCCACAACCTTGGCGCTGAGAGAGGCACGTGAGTCCTGTGTGTGGCCACCCTCACCAAGACAGACAGAGGCTCTGCCTGCCCTCGGCGCACTGGCAACCAGTATATGGGCAACTCCTCCCTACAGTGACGTGGCCACTGCTCCATTTCAGAACCAGATCCACATTCTGCACCCTGTACTCAGTAGGTCCAGGCAGAGCTCCTGGGCTGTGTGATGCTACTGCTCCATGCAGGAAACTGAGTCAGCAGCTGGAGGGCAGTTTGTTTGTGTTGTGTCATAGGCTTCCTTTATAGGAAGGAAATGCTAGACTTCTGCACATCAGTCTGTCAAATTAGAACACTATCAGACTAGTAATCAGTTCAGTTCAGTTCAGGTCAGTCGCTCAGTCGTGTCCGACTCTTTGTGACCCCATGAATCGCAGCACGCCAGGCCTCCCTGTCCATCACCAACTCCCAGAGCTCACACAGACTCACATCCATCGAGTCAGTGATACCATCGAGCCATCTCAACCCATGTCTTCCCCTTCTCCTCCTGCCCCCAATCCCTCCCAGCATCAGAGTCTTTTCCAATGAGTCAACTCTTCGAATGAGGTGGCCAAAGTACTGGAGTTTCAGCTTTAGCATCATTCCTTCCAAAGAAATCCCAGGGCTGATCTCCTTCAGAATGGACTGGTTGGATCTCCTTGCAGTCCAAGGGACTCTCAAGAGTCTTCTCCAACACCACAGTTCAAAAGCATCAATTCTTCGGCACTCAGCCTTCTTCACAGTCCAGCTCTTACATCCATACATGACCACAGGAAAAACCACAGCCTTGACTAGGCGAACCTTTGTTGGCAAAGTAATGTCTCTGTTTTGAATATGCTATCTAGGTTGGTCATAATTTTCCTTCCAAGGAGTAAGCGTCTTTCAATTTCAAGGCTGCAATCACCATCTGTAGTGATTTTGGAGCCCAGAAAAATAAAGTCTGACACTGTTTCCACTGTTTCCCTATCTATTTCTCATGAAGTGATGGGACCAGATGCCATGATCTTTGTTTTCTGAATGTTGAGCTTTAGGCCAACTTTTTCATTCTCCACTTTCACTTTCATCAACAGGCTTTTTGGTTCCTCTTCACTTTCTACCATAAGGGGGTGTCATCTGCATATCTGAGGTTATTGACGTTTCTCCCGGCAATCTTGATTCCACCTTGTGTTTCTTCCAGTCCAGCATTTCTCATAATGTACTCTGCATATAAGTTAAATAAGCAGGGAGACAATATACAGCCTTGACGTACTCCTTTTCCTATTTTGAACCAGTCTGTTGTTTCATGTCCAGTTCTAACTGTTGCTTCCTGACCTGCATACAAAGACTAGAAATAAACAGTGGTAAAACTGAATCGTGTTCAGTTCATTCTCCTTTGGATCAGAGAATCAAATGTAACCATGGGATTTCGACTCTAACAGAAAGGCAGAATTTTTCGCTTCAATCTTTGTTTCTGCCTCCTATGGAATCTGGTAAATTTACCTGTGAAATATTTTGTTGTCTATGAGCAATTTCATATCATGCCTCTGAGTCACAAAATCTGTCATGTGTCAAGTGTGTGCCATGTGAAATAGCAACAGGGGGAGAAATACATGTATATGTGATTACAATTTACATGTGTGTATGCGTGCAATGGCACCCCACTCCAGTACTCTTGCCTGGAAAATCCCATGGACGGAGGAGCCTGGTAGGCTGCAGTCCATGGCGTCGCTAAGAGTCGGACACGACTGGGAGACTTCACTTTCACTTTTCACTGTCATGCATTGGAGAAGGAAATGGCAACCCACTCCAGTGTTCTTGCCTGGAGAATCCCAGGGACGGGGGAGCCTGGTGGGCTGCAGTCTATGGGGTCGCACAGAGTTGGACATGACTGAAGCGACTTAGTAGTAGCAGTAGTATGCGTATAAACAAAAGAAAATTCAGAAAATTTTAGTCAGGGCCTAAATATAATAATTTCTGATAAAACTCAATACATGTATTTCTGAATCACCCCCAACACTTCCAAAACACATGCATTAATTGTGGTGGAAATTGGGATAGGAAAACCCTAAAAATACACAAATCCAGAGCCGAAGCATTGTCAAAAGCAATAGAAATCCTATTCTAAATGCCAGCACAGTTCAATCTCCATTGACGTCTGTTTCTGCCATCTTAAATATTGGAAGTTGTGCCTCACTGCTCTAGACATAGGTCCATGAGCACATGTAAGACCAAGGTCTGTCGGGGTCCAGCCCTGGTTGGGTCCAGGGCTTCCCTCAGGATGATGGCGTCAGTGATAAAGGGATAGCAAAGGCTGAGAGATTTATTAGATGCTCAATAATAACTGGTTTACGCGGGAAATCAATAAAGTTCGTGATACCGAACTTGCTCTGACCACGGAGGCCGCAGGCGCTCTCTCCAACAGCGGAAGGTGCCCCACCTTAGGCACCTTCTCGAGTGGGTCTTAGAAGCCCAGGCAGATAAGTGGTCACAGAGGACCCCCACACTCCAAATTATTTTGGCATGAAGGAAGAACAGAGGAGAAAAGGAGGAAAAGGAAACAAGAAAGAATGACACGGGGAGACCAAGCTTCGGTGAGCAAGGCCCGTAGCTTTATTTTCAACAGGGGCTTTTATACCCTAAGTTATACATAGAGGATAATAGGGGATGTGAAATCACGCAAAGCCAGCAGTCTTTGATCCTTATCAAAAGCCAGGGTTTCTTTCCTGCAAATTTATCGTATACAAATGGTTCAGATGATTTACATCATCTTCTGGCCAGAAGACCTATTAACATTTTATGACTCTTGACAAAGTTTGTCAACCGCAAGACTTATTTTCTCTAAGAGTAATTATTTTAAGGTTTGGCACCATCTTCATCCGAAGTGATAGATAAACTTGCATTCCTATAGGGGGAGGCACAGTGGGTTTACAACAAAGAAAAGAATTTACTACCTTAAGGGTCTAAAGTTACTAACACCAAGGCCACTACTTATTTTTTCTACAAACCAACTATATTAATTAATACACATTCGAGGATACAAAACGGGGGATGTGAAAACTTGGCAAAAAGCATTGGCTCATTAATGAACTAGTTTTTATTCTGACAGTTTTTAGCTCTCTGAGAGACTCTAAGCTATTTGAATATCTTAAGCTTCCCCTGCCTCTCGGGGCTGAGAGACTGTAAACAATCATATGCCTAGCTATAGGAGTCTGGGTAAACTTATCAGGCAAGTTAGAAAGCTATCTGAGGGGTTTGAATTTGAACATTCCTAATGCCCAGGAACTTTATTAATTGAAACTGTAAGTTAATTCTTTATTAGAGAGAGCGAGATGGTGGTGGGGGACAGCCCCCAGTAAAGTTAGAGGTGAGAGCACAAAGCAGTAAAGCTGGTAGACTCTGGTTTTTGGGGGGTAGATGCTCGAGAATATCCGGGGAGACTCCCGAGGTTCCATCTCACAATTGCGTTTTGTCGAGCCTCCTTCCTCATGACCTTTGTCATGAGTGGAGCGCTGATCCAAGCCGGCTCCCCACAAAGGTCATCGACATTTTAAATGTTATTGTTCTTCATAAGGGCTTTCCCTGGTGGCTCAGCTGGTAAAGAATCCGCCTGCAATGTGGAAGACCTGGGTTTGATCCCTGGGTTGAGAAGGTCCCCTGGAGAAGGGAATGACTACCCACTCTAGTATTCTGACTTGGAGAATTCTTGATAAATCAATTTGCTTAATGCTAGGGAGGAAGATGGATCAGCATTCTTTCTACCCTCACTCTCAGCTTTATCAGGTAGCTTTCACTTGAAAACTCTAGGAATTCGTGAAGCCACTAAAGCAAACACTAGATTTTAGGCTTTTTTATTGGGAGAAAATTGCCTTTGAAAGTTTCTGCTTTGGCACGAATTGCTAATGTCCTTAGAAAAGTCAATGAAACTTCCTCATCATTCCCGTATTTGTTGCTGTTTAGTCACTAAGTTGTGCCCAAGTCTTTGCAACCCCATGAACTGTAACCCACCAGGCTCTTCTGTCCCTGGGATTTCCAAGACAAGAATACTGGGGGTTGGTTGCTATATCCTTCTCCAGGGGATCTGCTCGACCCAGGGATTGAACTCATCCTGAAGATCCTCTGCATTGGCAGGCGGATTCTTTACCACTGAGCCCCCAGGGAAGGCCAGACCCATATTTACTAATTGTCTAAAAAAAGAATTTGCTTTAATAAGATATACACTGTAGTAGAACAGAAAATGTTGTGTCTTACAATCCCAGTGAGGAGACATATTTGCCACAAGAAGGGTTTTTTTACTTATTTGAAAAATATAGTCCTCATTGCCATGGCAAAGACCTGTAATGTATATCCTCTTTAATATGGCTACTGAGGCTCAGCTATAAGCCCTGGAATAAGCAGGTTATTCAATCACAAAGAAACTGAGCAACTTTATGTTCAAAGTCATAAAAGATAATGACTGCAATTTTTTGGCTTCAGTGTTCATGAATATATACAGACTCCTGTGATTGCCCATTGAGTAAGGTACAGTTATCATTACTGCATTAACTTATTTTTCACCAAATGAAAACTTCAACAATTATAAAATTCTAAGAAGGCAATGGTATTTAACAAAAAAGAAACAGATTTCATGGTGGTTGTATCATTTAGCCTTTAAGAATATTAGTCATGCCTCAGAATGATTGATGTCCTACCCAAGCTCTGCTCCTAACTGGTTATGTAACCCTGATTAAGTTACTAAAGATCTCTACACTTCAATTTTGTCATTTGTAAATTGGAAGTTTCCTAGTATCGACCTGAAGAGGTGGAGAGGGATTTAAAATGCTTAGCTGGGGGGCTGTCCTAAGATGGCGGAGGAATAGGCTGGGAGGACCACTTTCTCCCCCACAAATTCATCAAAAGAACATTTAAACACTGAGTAAATTCCACAAAATAACTTCTGAATGCTGGCAGAGGACATCAGGCACCCAGAAAAGCAGCCCGTTGTCTTCGAAAGGAGGTAGGAAAAATATCAGATCAGATCAGATCAGATCAGTCGCTCAGTCGTGTCCGACTCTTTGCAACCCCATGAATCGCAGCACACCAGGCCTCAATGTCCATCACCCACACCCAGAGGTCAATAGGAAAAATATAAAAGACAAAAAAAGAGACAAAAGAGGAAGGGATGGAGCTCCGTCCAAGGAAGGGAATCTTAAAAAGAGAGAAGTTTCCAAACACCAGGAAGCACTCTCACTGCTGAGTCTGTGGTGAGCCTTGGAAGCACAGAGGGCAACATAATAGGGAGGAAAAATAAGTAAATAATTAAACCCCACAGATTATGAGCACAACGGTAACTCCCCCAGCAGAGAAGCAGCATAGACGCCTGCGCCCACCACTAGCAAGCAGGGGCTGGGCAGGGAGGCACAGGCTGCATTGCTTAGAGTAAGGATCCAGCCTGAATGCCCCGAGGATAATCAGAGCGAACTAATCTGGGCTAGCAAACCAGACGGTGGGATAGCTACCAAACAAAAAGCCCTAAGACACCGCCAGGCCCATGCACAGAACAAAGGGCTGTACAGAACTAGCTGGCTGCAGACCATCCCCATCCAGTGACAAGCAGCCAGAGCCAGAAGTGGGCAATCACAGTACCAGAGAGACATTATCTACCTAACTGCAAGCAGGCTTCTTTGCTAACTAAGACTTCTTGGGGTTCTGGACAGTCATCATCCGCCTGAGAAGGTGTGCTGGTTGTACACCCAGAAAACCAAGCGGCAGGGATGGGAGAGGAAATAAGTCGCAGTGACTGTGCTCACCAAACACCTCATCACCCGAGCTGCTCGGACCTGGGAAGGGTACAAAACACAGGCCCAGTGGAGTCTGCACCTCTGAGGACTACCCTAGTGCCTGAACTTGAGAGGCTTACACCTGGGAGGTTCATGCAGCCCGGGGCTGGCCTTGGACGATTACCTGCAGAGCAACCTAGAGCCTGAGCTGTGTGGGCAGGGAGGGTGCACACGCCGTAAGCGGGGGCAGGCCCAGTGTGGCTGAGACACTGCGAGCACACGCCAGTATTATTTGTTTGCAGCACACCCCGCTCCCCACAGCGCGACTGAACAAGTAAGCCTAAAAAAAAAAGTGTCCACAACAACCCTCCTTGTGTCAGGACGGAAATCAGACTCTGAAGAGACCAGCAAACAGAAGAAGCTAAAACCCAGGGAATCACCTTGGAAGTGACGGGTTCAATAGATTAAAACCCTGTAGTTAGTACCAACTACATGGGAAGGGGCCTAAGGCCGTGAGAAATATAAGCTGCACCAAGGAACTATCTGAAAATGAACTGTCCCCACACTGCCCACAACAAGACCAGAGAAAGTCCTAGATATATTTTTTACTATTTTTATGGTCATTCTTTTCTTTTTTTCTTTTTTCTTTTTTTTTTAAACTTTTTAAGTCCTCTATTACTCCTTTAATTTTCATTTTTATAACATACTATTACTTTTCAAAAAAATACTATTTTTAAAGCAAACTTCATGTATATATATTTTAAATAATTTTTGTGATTTTTTTTCTTCTTCCTTTCTTTAATATTGTATTTTTGAAAATCCAACCTATACTCTAGAATTTTAATATTTGCTTTTTGGTATTTGTTATCTATTTTGTACCTTTAAGAACACAATTTTCAGTACCCATTTTTACTTGGGAGTGAGATTACTGGCTTGATTGCCTTCTCCCCTTTTGGACTCTGCTTTTTCTCCACCAGGTCGCCTCTGTCTCCTCCCTCCCCCATCTCTTCTCTACCCAACTCTCTAAATCTCTGTGTGTTCCAGATGGTGGAGAACACTTAGGGAACTGATTACTGGTAGGATCTGTCTCTCTCCTTTTCATTCCCCCCTTTTATCCTCCTGGCCACCTGTCTCCTTCCTCCCTGTTCTCTTCTCTGTATAACTCCATAAACATCTCTGAGTGATCCAGACTGTGGAGCGCACATAAGGAAGTGATTACTGGCTAGCTTGCTCTCTCTTTTGATTCCACCTCATCTCATTTGGGTCACTTCTCACTCCCTCCTCCCTCTACTCTTCTCCGTGTAACTCTGTGAACCTCTCTCGGTGTCCCTCACTGTGGAGAAACTTTTCATCTTTAATCTAGATGTTTTATCAACGGTGTTATATATAAGGAGAAGTCTTGAGACTACTGTAAAAATAAGACTGAAAACCAGAAGCAGGAGACTTAAGTCCAAATCCTGAGAACATCAGAGAACTCCTGACTCCAGAAAACGTTAATCAATAGGAGCTCATCAAACGCCTCCATACCTACACTGAAACCAAGCACCCCCCCAAGGGCCAACAAGTTCCAGAGCAAGACATACCATGCAAATTCTCCAGCAACACAGGAACACAGCCCTGATTTTCAACATATAGGCTGCACAAAGTTACTCCAAAATCACTGACATCTCACAACTCATTACTAGACACTTCATTGCGCTCCTGAGAGAAGAAATCCAGCTCCACCCACCAGAACACTGACACAAGCTTCCCTAACCAATAAACCTTGACAAGCCACTGAAATAACCCCACCAACAGTGAGGAAACTCCATAATAAAGATCAGATCAGATCAGATCAGATCAGTCGCTCAGTCGTGTCCGACTCTTTGTGACCCCATTTACCACAGCACACCAGGCCTCCCTGTCCATCACCAACTCCCAAAGGTCACTCAGACTCACATTCATTGAGTCAGTGATGCCATCCAGCCATCTCATCCTCTGTCGTCCCCACAAACAGCCAGAATACAGAATGTCCACCCCAAATTCAGCAATATAAACAAGATGAAGAGACAGAGGAATATCCAGCAGGTAAAGGAACAGGATAAATGCCCACCAAACCAAACAAAAGAGGAAGAGATAGGGAATCTACCTGATAAAGAATTCCGAATAATGATAAGGAAAATGATACAATCTTGAAATAAAAATGGAATCACAGATAAATAGCCTGGAGACAAGGATTGAGAAAATGCAAGAAAGGTTTAACAAGGATCTAGAAGAAATAAAAAAAAAGAGTCAATATATAATGAATAATGCAATAAATGAGATCAAAAACACTCTGGAGGCCACAAATAGTAGAATAATGGAGACAGGAGACAGGATTAGTGAAGTAGAGGATAAAAAGGTAGAAATAAATGAATCAGAGAGGAAAAAAGAAAAATGAATTAAAAGAAATGAGGACAATCTCAGAGACCTCCAGGACAGTGTTAAATGCTCCAACATTTGAATCATAGGAGTCCCAGAAGAAGAAGACAAAAAGAAAGACCATGAGAAAATACTTGAGGAGATAATAGTTGAAAACTTCTTTAAAATGGGAAAGGGAATAATCACCCAAGTCCAAGAAACCCAGAGAGCCCCAAACAGGATAAACCCAAGGGGAAACACCCCAAGACACATATTAATCAAATTAACAAAGATCAAACACAAAGAACAAATATTAAAAGCAGCAAGGGAAAAACAACAAATAACACACCAGGGGATTCCCATAAGGATAACAGCTGATCTTTCAATGGAAACTCTTTAGGCCAGGAGAGAATGGCAACACATACTTAAAGTGATGAAAGAAAATAACCTACAGCCCGGATTACTGTACCCAGCAAGGATCTCATTCAAATATGAAGGAGAAATGAAAAGCTTTACAGACAAGCAAAAGCTGAGAGAATTCAGCACCGCCAAACCAGCTCTCCAACAAATGCTAAAGGAATATTCCCTAGACAGGAGACACAAAAACAGTGTATAAACTTGAACCAAAAACAATAAAGTAAATGGCTATGGGATCAGTTCAGTTCAGTTCAGTCGCTCAGTCATGTCCAACTCTTTGTGACCCCATGAATCACAGCACGCCAGGCCTCCCTGTCCATCCCCAACTCCCAGAGTTCACACAGACTCACATCCACTAAGTCAGTGAGTCAACCAACCATCTCATCTTCTGTCGTCCCCTTCTCCTCTTGCCCCCAATCCCTCCTAGCATCACAGTCTTTTCCAGTGAGTCAACTCTTTGCATAAGGTGGCCAAAGTACTGGAGTTTCAGCTTTAGCATCATTCCTTCCAAAGAAATCCCAGGGCTGTCTCCTTCAGAATGGACTGGTTGGATCTCCTTGCAGTCCAAGGGACTCTCAAGAGTCTTCTCCAACACCACAGTTCAAAAGCATGAATTCTTTGGCGCTCAGCTTTCTTCACAGTCCAACTCTCACATCCATACATGACCACAGGAAAAACCATAGCCTTGACTAGACGAACCTTTGTTGGCAAAGTAATGTTTCAGCTTTTCAATATACTATGTAGGTTGGTCATATCTTTCCTTCCAAGGAGTAAGCGTCTTTTAATTTCATGGCTGCAGTCACCATCTGAAATGATTTTGGAGCCCCCCAAAATAAGGTCTGACACTGCTTCCACTGTTTCCCCATCTATTTCCTATGAAGGGATGGGACCAGATGCCATGATCTTCGTTTTCTAAATGTTGAGCTTTAAGCCAACTTTTCACTCTCCACTTTCACTTTCATCAAGAGGCTTTTTAGTTCCTCTTCACTTTCTACCATAAGGGTGGTGTCATCTGCATATCTGAGGTTATTGATATTTCTCCCGGCCATCTTGATTCCACCTTGTGTTTCTTCCAGTCCAGCATTTCTCATGATGTACTCTGCATATAAGTTAAAAAAGCAGGGTGATACTATATAGCCTTGACGTACTCCTTTTCCTATTTGGAACCAGTCTGTTGTTCCATGTTCAGTACTAACTGTTGCTTCCTGACCTGCATACAGATTTCTCAAGAGGCAGGTCAGGTAGTCTGGTATTCCCATCTCTTTCAGAATTTTCCACAGTTTCTTGTGATCCACACAGTCAAAGGCTTTGGCATATTCAATAAAGCAGAAATACATGTTTTTCTGGAACTTTCTTGCTTTTTCCATGATCCAGCAGATGTTGGCAATTTTATCTCTGATACTTATCAATAATTACCTTAAACGTACATGAGTTGAACGTCCAACCAAAAGACAAAGACTGGCTGAATGGATATTAAAACAAGACCCCTATATATGTTGTCTACAAGAGACCCACCTCAAAACAGGGAACACATACAGACTGAAAGTGAAGGGCTGGAAAAAGTTATTCCATGCAAATAGAGATCAAAAGAAAGCAGGAGTAGCAATACTCATATCAGATAAAATAGACTTTAAAACAAAGACTGTGAAAAGAGACAAAAAAGAACACTACATAATGATCAAAGGATCAATCCAAGGAGAAGATATAACAATTATAAATATATATGCACCCAAAATAGGAGCACTGCAATATGTAAGACAAATGCTAACAACTATGAAAGGGGAAATTAACAATAACACAATAATAGTGGGATCCTTTAATACCCCACTCACACCTATGGATAGATCAACTAAACAGAAAATTAACAAAGAAACAAACTTTAAGTGATACAATAGACCTGTTAAACCTAGTTGATATCTATAGGACATTTCACCACAAAACAATGAATTTCACCTTTTTATCAAGTGCACACGGAACCTTCTCCAGGATAGATCACATCCTGGGCCATAAATCTAGCCTTGGTAAATTCAAAAAAATTGAAATCATTCCAAGCATCGTTTCTGACCAAAATGCAGCAAGATTAGATCTCAATTACACGAGAAAAACCATCAAAAATTCCAGCATATGGAGGCTGAACAACACACTGCCTAATAACCAACAAATCACAGAAGAAATAAAAAAAGAAATCAAAATATGCATAGAAATGAATGAAAATGAAAACACAACAACCACACTGTAAAAGCAGTGCTAAGGGGAAAGTTCATAGCAATATAGGCATACCTCAAAAAAACAAGACAAAAGTGAAATAAATTACCTAACTCTACACCTAAAGCAACTAGAAAAGGAAGAAATTAAGAACCCCAGGATTAGTAGAAGGAAAGAAATCTTAAAAATTAGGGCAGAAATAAATGCAAAAGAAACAAGGGAGATCATAGCAAAAATCAATAAAGCCAAAAGCTGGTTCTTTGAGGGGATAAATAAAATTGACAAAGCATTAGCCAGATTCATCAAGAAACAAAGGGAGAAAAATCAAATCAATAAAATTAGAAATGAAAATGGAGAGATCACAACAGACAACACAGAAATACAAATAAGAGACTACTATCAGCAATTATATGGCAATAAAATGGACAATGTGGAAGAAATGGACAAATTCTTAGAAAAGTACAACTTTCCAAAACTGGACCAGGAAGAAATAGAAACTCTTAACAGACCCATCACAAGCACGGAAATTGAAACTGTAATCAGAAATCTCCCAGCAAACAAAAGCCCAGGTCCAGACGGCTTCACTGAATTCTACCAAATTTAGTAGCTGAATTCTACCAAAAATTTAGAGAAGAGATAATACCTATCCTACTCAAACTCTTCCAGAAGATTGCAGAGGAAGGTAAACTTTCAAACTCATTCTATGAGGCCATCATCACCCTAATACCAAAACCTGAATAAGATGCCACAAAAAAAGAAAACTACAGGCCAATATCACTGATGAACATAGATGCAAAAATCCTTAACAAAATTCTAGCAATCAGAATCCAAAAACACATTAAAAAGATCATACACCATGATCAAGTGGGCTTTATCCCAGGGATGCAAGGATTCTTCAATATCCGTAAATCAATCAGTGTAACACACCACATCAACAAATTGAAAAATAAAAGCCATATGATTATTTAAATAGATTCAGAGAAAGCCTTTGACAAAATTCAACATCCATTTATGATAAAAACTCTCTAGAAAGCAGGAATAGAAGGAACATACCTCAACATAATAAAAGCTATATATGACAAATCCACAGCAAACACTGTCCTCAATGGTGAAAAATTGAAAGAATTTCCCCTAAAGTAATGAAAAAGACAAGGGTGCCTACTCTCACCACTATTATTCAACATAGTTTTGGAAGTTTTGGCCACAGCAATCAGAGCAGAAAAAGAAATAAAAGGAATCCAAATTGGAAAAGAAGAAGTAAAACTCACTGTTTGCAGATGACATGATCCTCTACATAGAAAACCCTAAAGACTCCACCAGAAAATTACTAGAGCTAATCAATGAATATAGTAAAGTTGCAGGATATAAAATCAACACATAGAAATCCCTTGCATTCCTATACACTAATAATGAGAAAATAGAAAGAGAAATTAAGGAAACAATCCCATTCACCATTGCAATGAAAAGAATAAAATACTTAGGAATATATCTACCTAAAGAAACTAAAGACCTATATATAGAAAACTATAAAACACTGGTGAAAGAAATCAAAGAGGACACTAATAAGATGGAGAAATATACCGTGTTCGTGCATTGGAAGAATCAATATAGTGAAAATGAGTATACTACCCAAAGCAATCTATAGATTCAATGCAATCCCTATCAAGCTACCAACAGTATTTTTCACAGAGCTAGAACAAATAATTTCACAATTTGTATGGAAATACAAAAAGCCTCAAATAACCAAAGCAATCTTGAGAAAGAAGAATGGAACTGGAGGAATCAACCTGCCTGACTTCAGGCTCTACTACAAAGCCACAGTCATCAAGACAGTATGGTACTGGCACAAGGACAGAAATAGAGATCAATGGAACAAAATAGAAAGCTCAGAGATAAACCCACACATCTATGGGCACCTTATCTTTGACAAAGGAGGCAAAAATATACAATGGAGAAAAGACAATCTCTTTAACAAGTGGTGCTGGAAAAAGTGGTCAACCACTTGTAAAAGAATGAAACTGGAACACTTTCTAACACCATACACAAAAATAAACTCAAACTGGATTAAAGATCTAAACATAAGACGAGAAACTATAAACTCTTAGAGGAGAACATAGGCAAAACACTCTCCGACATACATCACAGAAGGATCCTCTATGACCCACCTCCCAGAATATTGGAAATAAAAGCAAAAATAAACAAATGGGACCTAATTAAAATTAAAAAGCTTCTGCACAACAAAAGAAACTATAAGCAAGGTGAAAAGACAATCTTCAGAATGGGAGAAAATAATAGCAAATGAAGCAACTGACAAACAACTAATCTCAAAAATATACAAGCAACACCTACAGCTCAATTCCAGAAAAATAAATGACCCAATCAAAAAATGGGCCAAAGAACTAAATAGACATTTCTCCAAAGAAGACATACAGATAGCTAACAAACACATGAAAAGATGCTCAACATCACTCATTATCAGAGAAATGCAAATCAAAACCACATGAGGTACCATTTCACGCCAGTCAGAATGGCTGCGATCCAAAAGTCTACAAACAATAAATGCTGGAGAGGATGTGAAGAAAAGGGAACCCTCTTACACTGTTGGTGGGAAAGCAAATTAGTAGAGCCACTATGGAGCACAGTGTGGAGATTTCCTTAAAAAACTGGAAATAGAACTGCCATGCTACTGCTATTAAGTCGCTTCAGTTGTGTCCAACTGTGTGCGACCCCAGAGATGACAGCCCACCAGGCTCCCCTGTCCCTGGGATTCTCCAGGCAAGAATTCTGGAGTGGGTTGCCATTTCCTCCTCCAATGCATGAAAGTGAAAAGTGAAAGTGAAGTCGCTCAGTCGTGTCCGACTCGTAGCGACCCCATGGACTGCAGCCCACCAGGCTCCTCTGTCCATGGGATTTTCCAGGCAAGAGTACTGAAGTGGGGTGCCATTAGCAATTCCACTGCTGACATACACACCAAGGAAACCAGAACTGAAAGAGACACATGTACCCCAGTGTTCATCACAGCACTGTTTATAATAGCCAGGACAAGGAAGCAACCTAGATGTCCATTAGCAGATGAATGGATAAGCAAGCTGTGGTACATATACACAATGGAGTATTACTCAGCCATTAAAAAGAATACATTTGAATCAGTTCTAATTAGGTGGGTGATACTGGAGATACAGAGTGAAGTAAGCCAGACAGAAAAACACCAATACAGTATACTAACGCATATATATGGAATTTAAAAAGATGGTAATGATAAGCCTGTATGTGAGACAGCAAAAGAGACACTGATGTATAGAACAGTCTTTCGGACTCTGTGGGAGAGGGAGGGGGGATGATTTGGGAGAATGGCACTGAAACATGTATAATATCATATAAGAAACAAATCGCCAGTTCAGGTTTGATGCAGGATACAGGATGCTTGGGGCTGTTGCACTGGGATGACCCAGAGGGATTGGATGGGGAGGGAGGTGGGAGGGGTTTCAGGATTGGGAACACGTGTACACCCATGGTGGATTCATGTTGATGTATGGCAAAAACAATACAATATTGTAAAGTAATTAGCCTCTAATTAGAATAAGTAAATAAAAAAATAAATATAAATAAACAAAATACTTAGCCCATTGCCCATAAACCTGTCAATATCACATATTGGGAACAAACAGAGCTCAGTGAGTGAATAAAATGATTTGTGAAAGAAACATTATTTTAAGACATGTGTGGTGTCTTAAAGCAATACAGTCCTAAAGCAGGTGACACGATCATGTATACTATATTTTCAACACTTATTCATATCACTGAGACATACGAGTATGTGCTGAAAAAGTTTTCAGGAATGAATGCAGAGATAGCTTGCAATGATTATATCTCATGTAAGCATTAAATCATAATTTTAAAGAGCATTTTCTCTTGTACTTATTTTACATCCATAAGGAAATACTGGTGCCAAATAAAGCAAAATGAAATGAAACAAATATGAAAACACAAAAAGTCACACCTCTAACTGAAAGTACATTCACTTAGAGCAATAGAGCTCCTGCACATGAGTGCTTAGACCAGCATTATTTATAAGAGCTAAAAAGTGGAAATAACCAAAATATTTCCAAAACAATCATTCTTCAAGTGAAGAATGGATAAGGAGAATAGATGGTATCACAGAGCAGCCTATTAAGTGACCATAAGGAGATGGAGAATCAGTGGAAACAGTGTCAGACTTTATTTTTCTGGGCTCCAAAATCACTGCAGATGGTGACTGAAGCCATGAAATTAAAAGACACTTGCTCCTTGGAAGGAAAGTTATGACCAACCTAGACAGCATATTCAAAAGCAGAGACATCACTTTGCCAACAAAGGTTCGCCTAGTCAAGGCTATGGTCTTTTCCTGTGGTCATGTATGGATGTGAGAGCTGGACTGTGAAGAAGGCTGAGTGCCGAAGATTTGATGCTTTTGAACTGTGGTGTTGGAGAAGACTCTTGAGAGTCCCTTGGACTGCAAGGAGATCCAACCAGTCCATTCTGAAGGAGATCAGCCGTGGGATTTCTTTGGAAGGAATGATGCTAAAGCTGAAACTCCAGTACTTTGGCCACCTCATGTGAAGAGTTGACTCATTGGAGAAGACTCTGATGCTGGGAGGGATTGAGGGCAGGAGGAGAAGGGGACGCCAGAGGATGGATGACTGGATGGCATCACTGACTCGATGAATGTGAGTCTGAGTGACCTCCGGGAGCTGGTGATGGATAGGGAGGCCTGGCGTGCTGCAGTTCATGGGGTCACAGAGAGTCGGACACGACTGAGCGACTGATCTGATCTGATCTGAAGGAGTAGTGAAGAGCTGATATGGAGACACGCCATGGAGAGATTCCACTAGGTGAAAGAAGACAGGTATGAACAGTCATATGCGATCTGATTCTATCTCTAGGAAACGCCCAGAACTGTCAAATCCATTGAGACAGAGAACAAAAGAGTGGATGCCAGTGTCCGGGGGAAACGGGAATGGGAGTGACTGCTAATGGGTACAAAGTTTCTTCCTGGGGTGGTGTTCTGGAATAGATAGTACTGAGGACACCACAACTCTGTACACATGCTAAAAACCATTCACTTGTACAGTTAAAAGGGTGAAGTTGATGATATTTGAATTATCTTTATAAAGCTGTTATTTAAAAAGTGATAGAGCTGAAAATACTCGAATTAATTACAGATCAAGTACTGGGACACTTGTGGGAGGGTACTGGGAGGGTCCTGGGCGAGTCCTGGGCGAGTGGTGGTAAGGTGGGAGGGTGTGGGGAGGGTGGTGGGAGGGTCCTGGGAGGGTGGTGGGGCGGGTGGTGGGAGGGTCCTGGGAGGGTGGTAGGAGGGTGGTGGGAGGGTCCTGGGCGGGTGGTGGGAGGGTGGTGGGAGGTTCCTGTGCGGGTGGTGAGTCAGTCCTAGGAGGATCCTGGGCAGGTGGTGGGAGGATCCTGAGTGGGTCGTGGGCCAGTCCTGGGCGGGTGGTGGGTGGGTGGTGGGAGGGTCATGGGCAGGTGATGGGCGTGTCCTGGGCAGGTCTTGGGAGGGTGGTGGGCGGGTGGTGGGGCGGGTGGTGGGAGGGTGGTGGGCGGGTGGTGGGGCGGGTGGTGGGAGGCTCCTGGGAGGGTGGTGGGTGGGTCGTGGGAGGATCCTGGGCGGGTGGTGGGCGGATCCTGGGAGGGTTAGGACCCTCAAATATAGACATCAGACAGGTCAGAAAGTCACAGGGCAGAGTGGGTAGCAGAAGATAAGTACAGCAAAACTAGCATTGCTTAATGTGCTTGGTTCTATGACACCCCATTGTATTTTGTCATTGAACGTGTGTCTATGCTATGGAGTTGACCACCATTTATAGGAGCTTCTTAAGACTTGTCTGAACGGCACACTCTGCCCCAACCCCATTAGCTTCAATGTGGAAAAAGAGCATCAGCTCTCAGCTGCACTGTTTTCATGTCACCTGATCCTGTACCAACTCAGTGACAAGAAAGAATAAGCAGCATGGAAGTTCTTACACTAACAGTGTTTGGAGTTTCTTGTTCTTGGACTTTGTATTTGAAAATTTGGTAATTTCTCAGTGATTTAAAAGTCACTGAACTAACATATCCATTTTAGCATCCTTTGATTTAATTCACTTTAACCACACTTAGCAAGCTCTCTGATTTCGGTGTTGACCATCTGGTGATGTCCATGTGTAGAGTCTTCTCTTGTGTTGTTGGAAGAGGGTGTTTGCTATGACCAGTGCATTTTCTTGGCAAAACTCTATTAGCCTTTGCCCTACATCATTCCATACTTCAAGGTGAAATTTGCCTGTTACTCCAGGTGTTTCTTGACTTCCTACTTTTGCATTCCAGTCCCCTATAATGAAAAGGACATCTTTTTGGGGTGTTAGTTTTAAAAGGTCTTGTAGGTCTTCATAGAACTGTTCAACTTCAGCTTCTTCAGCGTTACTCGTTGGGGCATAGACTTGGATTACTGTGATATTGAATGGTTTGCCTTGGAAATGAACAGAGATCATTCTGTCATTTTTGAGATTGCATCCAAGTACAGCATTTCGGACTCTTTGGTTGACCATGATGCCTACTCCATTTCTTCTGAGGGATTCCTGCCCGCAGTAGTAGATATAATGATCATCTAAGTGAAATTCACCCATTCCAGTCCATTTGAGTTCGCTGATTGCTAGAATGTGGACATTCACTCTTGCCATCTCTTGTTTGACCACTTCCAATTTGCCTTGATTCATGGACCTGACATTCCTGGTTCCTATGCAATATTGCTCTTTGTAGCATCAGACCTTGCTTCTATCACCAGTCACATTCACAGCTGGGTATTGTTTTGCTTTGACTCCATCCCTTCATTTTACTGGAGTTTTTTCTCTACTGATCTCCAGTAGCACATTGGACACCTACTAACCTGGGGAGTTCCTCTTTCAGTATCCTATCATTTTGCCTTTTCATACTGTTCATGGGGTTCTCAAGGCAAGAATACTGAAGTGGTTTGCCATTCCCTTTCTGTCAGATCTCTCCCGCATGACCCACCCATCTTGGGTTGCCCCAAGGGCATGGCTTAGTTTCATTGAGTTAGACAAGGCTGTGGTCCTAGTGTGATTAGATTGACTATTTTCTGTGAGTATGGTTTCAGTATATTCTCACCCTGTTTATTTAACTTCTATGCAGAGTACATCATGAGAAATGCTGGACTGGAAGAAACACAAGTTGGAATCAAGATTGTTGGGAGAAATATCAATAATCTACATATGCAGATGACACCACCCTTATGGCAGAAAGGGAAGAGGAACTCAAAAGCCTCTTGATGAAAGTGAAAGTGGAGAGTGAAAAAGTTGGCTTAAAGCTCAACATTCAGAAAACGAAGATCATGGCATCTAGTCCCATCACTTCATGCGAAAAAGATGGTGGAACAGTGAAAATAGTGTCAGACTTTATTTTTGTGGGCTCCAAAATCACTGCAGATGGTGACTGCAGCCATGAAATTCAAAGATGCTTACTCCTTGGAAAGAAAGTTATGACCAACCTAGATAGCATATTCAAAAGCAGAGACATTGCTTTGCCAACAAAGGTCCATCTAGTTAAGGCTATGGTCTTTCCTGTGGTCATGTATGGATGTGAGAGTTGGACTCTCACATGGATGTGAGCGCTGAAGAATTGATGCTTTTGAACTGTGGTGTTGAAGAAGACTCTTGCGAGTCCCTTGGACTGCAAGGAGATCCAACCAGTCCATTCTGAAGGAAATCAGCCCTGGGATTTCTTTGGAAGGAGTGATGCTAAAGCTGAAACTCCAGTACTTTGGCCACCTCATGCAAAACGTTGACTCATTGGAAAAGACTCTGATGCTGGGAGGGATTGGGGGCATGAGAAGGGGACAACAGAGGATGAGGTGGCTGGATGGCATCACTGACTCGATGGACTTGAGTCTCAGTGAACTCTGGGAGTTGGTGATGCACAGGAAGGCCTGGTGTGCTGAGATTTATGGGGTCATAAAGAGTTGGACACGACTGAATGACTGAACTGAAATGAACTGAGCAAGCTCTCTTACAATCATATTTAAAAGTCAGCTTTCCTTTGTTTCTGAATGTGTATCTCAGAAAGTAGATGAGAAAGATAACTGCAAGGTAAATGCAGGAGCTCCTTGTAGAATAGACACTAAATGAATCCAGGAGCTGGATGAGGGATCTGTAACGAAGCTCAAGAGATGATTTACAGTTGCAAACTTTATGAAAATTCCATGTCATTTTTAAAATACTTTTATTTTTATCCTATTTTTAAATTATTTTATTTTATTTTTAATTTACAATATTGTGTTGGTTTTGCCATACATCAACATGCATCCGCCACGGGTGTACACGTGTTAATTTGAACTATAGATTCATGGAAGTTTCCAAAAACGTACAAGGAGGCTCTGTGTACTCTTTACCCGGTCTCCTCCATGGTATCTACACCAGGAAATTAACATTAGTAAAATCCACAGGTTTCAATTTTTAGACTTCCCCAGTTCTGCATGCAGTCATTTGTGTGTGTGTGTGTGTGTGTGTGTGTGTGTGTGTGTGTGTGTGGCTCTATTCAAGTTTACACAGGTACAGATTCATTTATTCATGTGTATCACATGTGTAGGTTCATCACCACAATCAAGACGCACAACTATTTCCTCATAACAAGGTTTCCCTAGGCCACGCACACCTTTGTAGCCACACTGACCCCCTTCCCTAATCATTAACCCCAGACAATCACTAATCTGTCCTTCATCCATACAATTTTCTTGTTTGGTAATGTCATAGAGTGGCTTCCTTGGTGGCTCAATGGTAAAAGAATCTGCCTGCCAAGGCAGGAAATGCAGGCTTACTCCGTGGGTCAGGAAGAGCCTCTGAGAAGGAAATGGCAACCCACTCCAGTATTCTTTCCTGGGAAATCTCTTGGAGAGAGGAGCCTGGGAGAGGTCCATGGGATTGCAAAGAATCAGGCACGACTTATCAACTAAACAACAACAATGTCCTAGAGATGGAATTATATAGAAGTAACCAATGAGATTTTTTTCACTTAGCATAAGTAGTAAAATCATGAGATCTATCCAAGTTACTCTATGTGTCCAACTTGTTGGTCTTTTTATTTCTGAATAGTATTCCATGGTATAGATGCACCACAGTTTGCTTAGCTGGTAACCCCTGAGGGACACTGGGTTGTTTCCACATTTCGGCTGCTGTGAATAAAGCTGTTATGAATATTCAGGTTTTTATGTGAATAAAATCTTTTATTTATTTAGAATAAGTGTCCAAATATGTGATTACATGTTTAGTTTCATGAGAAACTGCCAAGCTATTTTTCAGAATGCCCGTATCATTTTATATCTTCATTAGCAATTTGTGAATGATTGAGTTTTTCCTACATGTTTGCCAGAATTTAGTGTTATTGTTATTTTTTATTTTAGCCCCACTGAGATTTGTGCAGTGATATTTCACTGTGGCTTTAATTTGCATTTCTCTGATGGCTAATATTGTTGACCATCTTTCAGGTGCTGATCTGCAATCTGCATATCCCCTCTTTGGTGAAACACCTGTTTGAATCAGTTGCCCATTTTCTTCCCTCATAGCTCGGTTGGTAAAGAATCTGCCTGCAATGCAGGAGACCTAGGTTCAATCCCTGGGTTGGGAAGATCTACTGGAGAAGGGAAAGGCTACCCACTCCAGCATTCTGGCCTGGAGAATTCCACGGACTGTGTAGTCCAAGGGGTCGCAAAGAGGCGGACACGACTGAGCGACTTTCACTTTCACCCCCAGTTCTGTAACTTATCTTTTCATATTTTAACAGGGTCTTTTACAGAGCAAAGGTTTTTAATTTTGATTCAGTTTGGTGTGTGCATGTGTGTGTGAGTGTATCATGCTTTCAGTGTCAAATCTAAGATTTACTTAGCTGCAGGCCTGAAGTTTTATCTTATGGTTTTTTTTTAAGAGTTGCACAGTTTTATACGTTAAATTTAAGCCCATGATCCATTTTGAGTTAACATTTATAATGTATATATTTTTTAATATTTTTTAAAAAGGCTGTAACATCATCTTTGTTTCAGCCTTTACCTATTTGCTGTTATCAAGTAACTAGTTCAAAGCACTATAACCAAAATATGGATTGAAGACTTCTCATAGGAGAGTGAACAAAATTTGTTCTTTGAGCCTGTGACTTTCCCTTTTTACACTTACTGTGATTTCTCTACCTAAAGAGTAAAGTTAAAGCCGTAGTAAAAAGCCAAGCACTTCTCGATTCATCGCCTCTGAAACCCTCTATCGTGTATTATAGGGCAATGCTTTCTAGTATAGATTCAGAAAATGGTTACATCTGTCTTATGATTGAAGATAACTGTAATCTCGTCTAGCACTCACATTTCTTTAACTTTAAAGTTCTCTGAGAAAAATGCCTCTCAATCTTTAAGTCATCAAACTGAGCTAAAAGTCAGAATCTCCTTTGTTGTCTATAACTTCTTTCCTATAATTGATCATGTGTTTCTTGATGAAGAGAATACTCTTTACGAATTATCTCAAGAATGAAAATTCCCTCTTACTGTTATTACTTTTTGAGAAAATTACAGGCTTCCATGGACCTTGTTTTCACAGACAGCATTCCAAGGTCAAACAGCTCATTTCTCCAAGGATGTAGTGATTCTTCTTTCTACGGTCCCAGGGGCAGAGTCTTTTAAATGCCAATTTTTTTAATACAAATATTACAATTGAGGATAACACTTTCTAAAAATTTTCTTAAGGGTCGTGAATCCAGGAGCTTAAAATTGTTGTTGATCAAAATAAGTCAGCCCTTGAAAACAGAAACTAGAAAAACAGACACAGCATTTTTCCTGTCTTAGTCTAGGACAGGAGTGTCTTAGCAATGGTAGGAGTATTTATCCCTAAACTAGGTCTTTGGATTTGAAAGAAAAAATATACAAAGAGGCAGCAAAAGTCATGGCAATGGTAAAGGTAAATAGAAACAGATAGTTTGACACCATCCAGTTGTACTCATGGGCAATATCTAGTGTATGGAGAACACCTGTTATACAAGGGTCATTTCCTTTGAACCCTAGAAACTAGGATGGAAAGGGAAAGTATTGGGACTCAAAGGGAACTAAGGTAGCTATGACTTTCTTTCAGTCTGGACCACTACTCCCCTCCTTGCCCACTACCATCCTTAGCTTAATAGGATTCATATCTTTAGCCACAGCAAGTAAATATTTGAGGCTAAAATTCAAAGATTAAAAAGTCTAGAGACGAAAGCAGAAAAGAGATAATACAGGGGTATGTTAACATTGGCTGAAACCTAGAAGAATCACTGATAAGAGGGACTTCCAAGTTTACAAGAGAACAAGTCTATATACCTTACTATAGACTCACTCAGGTGATTAAGATGGCTCTGTCTATGCCAACAGGAGGGAGATCATTTATTTTAATTGCAAGCCTGAAAATAGTACCATATGAAGAAAATCTGTTCAAACAGAAAGGGCACTTCTGACACATATAAATAGAAGTATTCTTAAGGTGATGAGAAATGAACTACAAGAAATAATAGATCCGCAATTACCTAAGAGCATCCAAAGGGTAGAAGCTCTATATCTGTTGATTTTATGAATTAATTATTCTTCTTCAGTCAACCAACATTTAATGTGTAACCACTATGTGCTCTGTACTGTGTAATGTGCGATGCATTCACGTTTCCTGACCCTATGGAACTCACAGTTATAGTCATAACAGAGGCCTTACTTTGCCAACAAAGGCCCATATAGTCAAAGCTATGATTTTTCCAGTAGTCATGTATGGATGTGAGAGTTGGACCATAAAGAAGGCTGAGTACTGAAGGAGTGATGCTTTTGAAGTGTGGTGTTGGACAAGACTCTTGAGAGTCCTTTGTACTACAAGGAGATCAAACCAGTCCATCCTGAAGGAAATCAGTCCTGAATATTCATTGGAAGGATTGATGCTGAAGCTGAAGCTCCAATACTTTGGCCACCTGATGCGAAGAACCGACTCATTGGAAAAGACCCTGATGCTGGGAAAGATTGAAGGAGAAGGGGATGACAGAGGATGATGGTTGGATGGCATCACTGACTCAATGGACGTGAGTTTGAGCAAGCTCTGGGAGATAATGAAGGACAGGGAAGCCTGGTGTTCTGCAGTCCATTGGGTCACAAAGAGTCAGACATGACTGAGCAACTGAAAAATACAATACGTAATTATAGATATAGATGTAGATGCATAAAAGCATATTAATTGCAACATCTCTTTTGTCTTAGGCTTTGAAGACAGCCTGCAATACATGAGAACACATGGAGAGAGGCTACAATACAAACTTGAAGACACTTGCAAAACATTTATAAGCCCACTTTTTAACTTTCCCTAGCCTATTCTGCACAGTAATGATATATGAGAAAACCGATAATTCACTAAAGAATTAGAATAAATAGGGACTTTACAGGTGGTGCAGTGGCTAAGACGCTGAACTCCCAATGCTAGGGACATGGATTTGACCCCAGACAGAGAATTAGATCCCATGTGCTGCAACTAAGAGCTGGCGCAGCCAAATAAATTTTAAAAATATTAAAAACAAAAGAGAAAAAAAGTTAAGCTGTGGTGGTATGTATTTTTTTCAATCATCCTCAAGTTAGAGGAGATTCAAAGGATTGACTCAGAGAGTTTGTAATATTCCCCTGGAGTCTGCAGGATTTTGAAGCTCACGTGAGGTTGCAATGACAACTTCTCTCACTTTACTGTGGTAAAGAATCTGACTGCCAATGCAGGAGATGCGAGTTCAATCCCTGGGTCGAGAAGATTCCCTGGAGAAAGAAATGGCAACCCACTCCAGTATTCTTGCCTGGGAAATCCCATGGACAGAGGAGCCTGGCAGGCTATGGTCCATGGGATTGCAGAGTCAATTCTAGGATACATTTTTCTTCTTTCACGTGTTTGATTTATTCCTTGAAACTGCTTACATCTATTTTCTTCATTAAAAGTTGATCTCTAGATAACTTCCTTCTTTCCAATATGTTTTACAAAATTCAACTCTTTTAACTGGTTAATTACTTGATGACTTGGCTATGTAAGTCTACTGTCTCTCTCTCTCATCTATCTCTCTCCTTCACACACATGTGCGACGCACACACACACACACACACACACACACACACACACACACGCTTATACTTTCTTTTCTGGAAAGTTGCTCTTTATTGGGATCATTGTTATTTGTACAATAGGCATAGAAAATCCTTACACAAGGAAGAGTGTCTTCCTTTTTGGAATTCCAAACGAAAGCAAGCCCACTAGGTTAATTCCCACCTAATATCACTGCAATAGTGCAGAGACTGAACTCTTTAGGATGTTATATGACAGCTACTCTGTATATACGTGGTGTGGACATTCAAAATTCAAGTTAATTGGAGTTAATTGGGACTAAAGTATAAAGCAAAGCCTTCGTATAAAAAAATTTTGTAAAACAAGGAAAATATGACTGTTTAGTAATTGCAAATTGAAAATGCTTTATTCTCCAGGGTCACAGAAATGAGCAGGGAGCCACATCAGAAAGATTTAATGGTAAACTCCTATTAAACTCCTAGGAGTAGGGGGAGGAGCTAAAATGACAGACAAGTAAGACGGGGAAAATACTTTCTCCTCCACAAATCCATTAAAAGAACATTTGAATGCTGAATAAATTCTACAAAACAACTTCTGAATGCTGGCAGAGGACATCAGGCACTTAGAAAGACAATTCATTGTCATCAAAAGGAGATTGCGAGCCCTGCGGTAACTTCTTTTGTGGAGAAGCGGCGAGGACACCAGCATTTGCTATTAGCAAGCAGGGGCTGGGCTAGGAGGAGTGGTGCGGCCTGCATCGCTTTGAGAAAGGATTTGGCCTGGCTATCCCGAGCGCTATCTGAGCGAAATAACCAGACTGTCGGTTATCTACTACATCAAAAGCCAGCCCTAACTTTAGACCACCAGGACTATGTACGGAACAAAGGACTGCACAGAGATGGCCGGCCTCAGGCCGTCCCACTCCGGTGACAGGCAGCCAGGGCCGGAGGCGGGCGATCACAGCCCTAGAGAGACACTGTCTACAGAACTGTAAGTAGGTTTCTGTGCTGACTCACGCTTCTTGGGGCTCTGGATGGTCAACATCTGCCTGAGAAAGTGCGCCGGTTGTACACCCAGAAAACTGAGCAGCGGGGAGGCGATAAGTCGCAGTAGGGGCGCTCACTAAACACTTCATCACCTGCGCTACTCGGATCTGGGAAGGGCATAAAACGCAGACTCAACCGAGTCTGTGCTTCTGAGGATTATCCGAGTGCCTGAACCTGGCCGGCTTAGATTTGGGTGTTCATCTCCGTCCCCTCTGTAACAGGGCAGAGTTCAGATATTGAAAAGACCAGTAAACCACCTCAATAAAAGAATTCAACAAACTACCAGAATATAGTAAGGACACTCTAAACTTGGCAATTTTAACAAAATGAAGAGACAAAAGAATACCCAGCAGCTAAAGGAACAGGATAGATGCCCACCAAACCAAACCAAAGAGGTAGAGCTAGGGAATCTACCTGATAAAGAATTCTGAATAATGATAGTGAAATTAATCCAAAATCTTGAAATCAAAATAGAATCACAGTTAAAGAGTCTGGAGACAAGGATTGAGAAGATGCAAGAAAGGTTTAACAAGGACCTAGAAGAAATAAAAAAGAGTCAAACATAATGAATAATGCAATAAATGAGATCCAAAACACCCTGGAGGCAACAAATAGTAGAATAACAGAGGCAGAAGATAGGATTAGTGAATTAGAGGATAGAATCTTAGAAATAAATGAATCAGAGGAGAAAAAAGAAAAACGAATTAAACAAATCAAAAGAAATGAGGACAATCTCAGAGACCTCCAGGATAACATTAAACGCTACAACATTCGAATCATAGGAGTTCCAGAAGAAGAAGATAAAAAGAAAGACCATGAGGAAATACTTGAGGAGATAATAGTTGAAAACTTCCCTAAAATGGAGAAGGAAATAACCACTCAAGTTCAAGAAATCCAGGGAGTCCCTAACAGGATAAACCCAAGGCGAAACACCCCAAGACACATATTAATCAAATTAACAAAGATTAAATATAAAGAACAAATATTAAAAGCAGCAAGGGAAAAACATCAAATAACTCACAAGGGAATTCCCATAAGGCTAACAGCTGATCTTTCAATAGAAACTCTCCAAGCCAGGAGGGAATGGCAAGACATAATTAAAGTGATGAAGGAAAATAACTTACAGCCTAGATTATTGTATCCAGCAAGGATCTTATTCAAATATGAAGGAGAAATCAAAAGCTTCACAGATAAGCAAAAGTTGAGAGAATTTTGCACCATTAAACCATTTCTCCAACAAAAATTAAAGGACATTCTCTAGATCAGATCAGATCAGATCAGATCAGTCGCTCAGTCGTGTCCGACTCTTTGCGACCCCATGAACCGCAGCACGCCAGGCCTCCCTGTCCATCACCAGCTCCCGGAGGTCACTCAGACTCACATCCATCAGTGATGGAGTCAGTGATGCCATCCAGCCATCTCATCCTCTGGCGTCCCCTTCTCCTCCTGCCCTCAATCCCTCCCAGCATCAGAGTCTTCTCCAATGAGTCAACTCTTCGCATGAGGTGGCCAAAATACTGGAGTTTCAGCTTTAGCATCATTCCTTCCAAAGAAATTCCAGGATTGATCTCCTTCAGAATGGACTGGTTGGATCTTCTTGCAGTCCAAGGGACTCTCAAGAGTCTTCTCCAACACCATAGTTCAAAAGCATCAATTCTTCGGTGCTCAGCCTTCTTCACAGTCCAGGTCTCACATCCATACATGACCACAGGAAAGACCATAGCCTTGACTAGGCGAACCTTTGTTGGTAAAGTAATGTCTCCGCTTTTGAATATGCTATCTAGGTTGGTCATAACTTTCCTTCCAAGGAGTAAGCGTCTTTTAATTTCATGGCTACAGTCACCATCTGCAGTGATTTTGGAGCCCAGAAAATAAATTCTGACACTGTTTCCACTGTGTCCCCATCTATTTCCCATGCAGTGATGGGACCAGATGCCATGATCTTCGTCTTCTGAATTCTCTAGATAGGAATCACTAAAAGGGTGTATAAATTCGAACCCAAAACAATAAAGTAAATCCTATTTATCAATAATTACTTTAAACGTTAATGGGCTGAATGCCCTAATCAACAGATAAAGACTGGCCAAATCAATACAAAAACAAGACCTCTACATGCCTTGTCTACAAGAGACAACCAAAAGACTAAAACGGGTAAAATAGATACAAAAACCAGACCTCTATATATGTTGTCCACAAGAGAACCACCTTAAAATAGGGGATATATACTGACTGAAAATGAAGGGCTGGAAAAAGATTTTCTATGCAATTATGGACCAAAAGAAAACAGGAGTAGCAATACTCATATCAGATAAAATTGACTTTAAAGATCCTGAAAAGGAGACAATAAAGGTTATGCATAATGACTTAAAGGAACATCCAAAAAGAAGTTATAACAATTATAAATATATATGCACCCAACATTGGAGCATTGATATATCTAAGACAAACATTAATTAATATGACAGAAGAAATATGCAACAATACAATAATAGTGGGAGACTTTAATACCCCACTCATACTTATACAATCTGGCTGTAATACACAAAGTAAAGAGGAAAACATATTCACTTATGAGCCTCAAAAAATTCAGTTCACTCAGGAGAGTTAAAAAAAAAAACATTGACTTATTTGTTCACTCTGTAAAGCTTTATTGACTATTTTATGGGACTGGTACCACTTTGGGTAGTAGGGAGGAAGAAGTGACAAATGTGATCCTGTCCTAAATAATATATTGTGGTAAAGATAGACCTAACAATACAAAATACCAAGATGTGCCTAAGATGAGGACACCCAAACTGGACTTTTAGTTTCCTGAACTTTATATTTCCAGATCAAACCCCCTAATATAGGATGAATTCAACATGTTTTTTTTTTAAGTATTCTTTATGATTAAAAACAGAAAGCCATTAGTTAAGAAATTATATATACTCCTCCCCACCATTACTTCCCTTCTCTCTTCCCATTTCGCTCCCACCCTCATTGATCCTTTCCTTTGTCCATTTTCCCCTGCAAAAAATAAATAAATAAATAAATAAGCTAAAAAAAAAAAAAAAAAAAAAGAGGTTCTTTAGCTTCTTTTCACTTTCTGCCATCAGAGTGGTGTCATCCATATATCTGAGGTTGTTGATATTTCTCCTGGCAATCTTTAGTCCAGCTTATGAGTCATCCAGCCCTGCATTTCACCTGATATACTCCACATATAAGTTAAATAAGCAGGGAAACAATATATCGCCTTGACGTACTCCTTTCCCAATTTTGAACCAGTCATTGTTCCATGTCCAGTACTAACTGTTGCTTCTTGTCCTGCATACAGGTTTCTTGGGTATCGTCATCTCTTTAAGGATGTATGACAAAAGCAATACAATATTGTAAAGTTAAGCAAAATAAAATTTAATTAAAAAAAAAAAAGAAAAGAATTTTCCACAGTCAGTTGTGATCCACACAGTCAAAGGCTTTATTGTAGTCAATGAAGCAGAAATAGATTATTTTTTAAATCCCCTTGCTTTTTCTGTTTCCAGCAGATATTGGATCTGCTGTGGTTCCTCTGCCTTTTCTAAATCCAGCTTCTACACCTGGAATTCTTGGTTCATGTAACTGCTGAAGCCTAGCTTGAAGGATTTTGAGCACAATCTTGCTAACATGTGAAATGAGTGCAATTGTATGATAATCTGAACACTCTTTGGAATTCATTTCTCTGAGATGAGGTTACTAGCAAAGAGAATACCCTGTACCCAGTTTGAATACAAACAATACACACAACACCTGCGATATTCACAGAGTGGGCTGCTCTGATCCACAGGGCCCTTGACAGAAGGAATATCTTCTCAGAAACTCTCCTCCTGGAACTTACTTAGGCAGCAGCATTTCTGGAGCAACCAGAAGGGATGGAAAAGTCAAGGAAAGAGAGAATAATGCTCCAGTCTCCGAAGATGCAGTGTCTGCAGGTGAAACTCAGCAGGATACACAATCTTAGCCTGAATTCTAAAACCCAGAGACTAGCTTCCAGGTCACACAGTCATCCATCAACAATGTGCCCTGAATTTTCCTTAACACATTGTAAAATATTTCAGCATATATTATCTGAATTGTCATTGAAGAGTTAATGTCACTTAAGGGATTCTATGCCATCTGGGGGGATGTGAATGGGCTGAAAACAGGCATTTTTGGAGAAAAGCGCTTAGGTTCCTCTTTACACTGTCCTGCCCCAGGTTACTCTGTAGGATAATCCAAGAATTCCAAGGTCTTTGGCTCTCAGTATCAGAGCTGGAAATGCTTTGACACTACCTCTGGAGAGAGAAACAACAACCTCCTTGCAGGGCCGCCCACAGCCAGAGCCCCATCTGCACTCTGGGTTTGTGCTCAGCTCCCCCGCAGCCCTCTCTCACTATGTCACTCAGAGCACAGTAGTACACAGCCGAGTCTGATGCTTGCACTGCCCGTTTCTGCAGGTGGAAGGAGCTGTCACTCCTAATAAGAGTGGCCTGAAAACCTTCATGCTCTACCTTCTCGTCTGCTGTTAAGCCCTTCAGGAGGAGTTGAGGAGCTTTGTGGAGATGCTGGATGTACCAGAAAAGATAGGTATTTGAATACGTGCTCTGGTAAGTGCAGTTCAGGGTCAGGAGAGCCCCCTCTGAGACAGTCACTGGGCCTCCTGTCTGGTTCACTGAGTCACTATTGGTCCCTCCTGGAAGAGAATCACTTTGTTATCATAAAAATGTACAGGAGAGGAGTTTTCAGTCATAGGAGAAAAATAAAACTTATCCATAATTATAAGAAAGTGAAAAATCATTAACATTTAGAATAAAATATTACTTACTGAATTATATTAAGATGATCAGAAGAACTGAGTGAGTGACAGAATGCATGTTCGCAAAAGAAAACGATCCTTGTTCCCGGGAATACACCAGTCTAAGAAATCTAGTCTTCATCTGGATTTTACAGAAGCTCGTCACTCAGAAACTGAGAGTCCCTTTCTGCTGCAGCAATACTGTTTTGTGGCCACAAAGCGGGCAAGTGAAACCAGCTCCTGAATACAATGAGGAACCGCATCTGAAGGAAGCCCCGCCCCTCTGGTGGTGATCGTGAAAATTGCACCACAGTGCCGTCTGACCTGCTGCGGCTGCTCCTGCTAAGTCGCTGCAGTCCTGTCCGACTCTGTGCGATCTCAGAGACGGAAGCCCACCAGGCTCCTCCGTCCTTGGGATTCTCCAGGCAAGAACACTGGAGTGGTTTGCCATTTCCCTCTCCAATGAATGAAAGTGAACTGACCTATTTCTCCCTGATAATAGTTTGTGGGGTACATGCAGGAGAATGGGACAGGACCCTAAGAAGAGAGTCCTAAACATAAGCGTGCTTAGGGAAATATTCTATTCTTACTTCTATAATTTTTTTGCATGGTACAGGTATCTCTAGCTTCTCCAGAAACCCCAGTTACAATTTCTAGATGGAATAGTCAAAGGTTTCTTCCTTGCATGTGTCTCCAAGATTGCCATGGGTCAGAGAAGGATCCCCCTGAATGGAAAGTGCTTCCTCCTCAACCCAAGTCATTTCTGTAAAGTAGTTATATTCACGTTGACTCTTGTCAACATGCCGTGGAGAAAATTTTATCTAAGGCAGGTGTCAAATAATGTGTCATTAAATGATATGGTTATTATCCTGATTTATCATGGAATGACAGCTTTGTAAAACACAATAAAAGTAAAATATGTGACGTCTTTTTCACTGATAATGGTAGAGTTGACCTTCCAATTGGAAAACTATTTTTGGACCTTGAACATCAGGTAGCACAGAGATAAGGAAAACAGAGGAGATCAGCACTAACATTGCCCAATTTACTTCATGGAAGCAGTTTCTAGACACCAGTGCATGAGGGATTTACCAAAAATAGTGCAGCTGTCTGATTGTGGGATTGAGACAGGATAGGAGAACGGAGATCCTGAAATACCTAAAAATTGTGGAACTCTGTACCAGAGAGGAGGAATGTTGAAAAAAGAGAGACAGAAAGACATTAAGCGCAAGGCAGGGGTTAGGGAGGAGAGTGGGGTGGAGTTGGACCATCCTTGGATGACAGCAACCTTACCCCTTTAGCCTTGTGAGGGACAGGTGAGCTTAATTAGGGACCTTGGTTCTTGAAACACAATCACTATCGTTTCACTTCTTGTCACATACTGGTTTTAACTCAACTCAGCATTTTTTTTAGGATGTCAAGTTTAGATGCTTAATACGTTAGCCAGGCCGGAGAAGGCAATGGCAAGCCACTCCAGTACTCTTGCCTAGAAAATCCCATGGATGGAAGAGCCTGGTGGGCTGCATTCCATGAGGTCGCTACCAGTCGGTTGCGACTTTGCGACTTCACTTTCACTTTTCACTTTCACACAATGGAGAAGGAAATGGCAACCCACTCCAGTGTTCTTGCCTGGAGAATCCCAGGGACGGGGAAGCCTGGTGGGCTGCCGTCTATGGGGTCGCACAGAGTCGGACACGACTGAAGTGACTTAGCAGCAGCAGCAGCTTCATTCCAGAGGCTCATGTGCTTGGTGTTCATCTGTCTTCTGTTTGTTTTATTAAGGATTCAGGAATCTCTGTGGAAAGAACTGTTTGCTCCGTGTCTGTCAGCCCATTGGTCTGGTTTCCTGTGCAATTATTTGTGCCAGTGTGAAGTGAACCCAGAAGAAGATTTAACACAGTAATTTCATAGCTTGTTTTCTCTAGGGTTGGGTTTGCCTTATGCAAAGTAAGACTGTATTATGGTGAGAAGTCAAAACATTGTTCTTTGCTGACTTAAACCACTCTAAGGCATGGCAACCCTGGGCTGCAGACAGCTGGGAGGTGGCCTGACACGGGCTCTCAGGGCAGTGCTGTCAACTCAGGAACAATGCTGTGACTCTTAGTTGAATTAAGTCTGATTTGTTTATTTTTGTTTTTATTTCCAATACACTAGGAGGTGGGTCAAAGAGGATCATGTTGTGATGTATGTCAAAGAGTGTACTGCCTATGTTTTCCTCTAAGAGTTTTATGGATTCTGGCCTTAATTTAAGTCGTTAATCCATTTTGAGTTTATTTTGTGTTCGGTTTTGGAAAGGGTTCTAGTGTCATCCTTTTACCTGTAGGTTTCCAATTATCTTCCAATAAAAATAAACGTTTCTAAATGGCAATGACCAAATCAGTTGAACACAAGAGCAATCTTTTTCAAATGATACCTGCTAATGGACATAGATTTTCTCAATGGTCAAAATGACATGTTTTTCTAAAATTAGGGTATTTTTTTTAATGCACAGCTGTTTGCTGAGCTGTTCTGTTTTATTTTTGCTTTTGGCTGTGCCGGGTCTTAATTTTGGCTTGTGAGATCTAGTTCCCTGATCAAGGATCAAACGCAGGCCCCCAGCATTGAGAGCGCAGAGTCCTAGCCCCTGAACCAAAGTTCCCCCTAAAATTAAGGTCTTGAGTCAAGTGATCATGCTGGCAGGACTCTCTGGCTCAGCGGATCACCGAGGTTCTCTTAAAGTGATGTGCATGTTCAGGAATCCCTAGGCTCCAGCATTCATTCTGGAAACTTACAGAGTTGTCTACAGCATGGAAACCTAAACCAGACATGATTCCTATTTCAAACTGCTTTCAGTTGACTGAAGAGCAGGTAAAAAAAAAAAATCCTCTGTCCTGTCTGTAGTCCCACTAGCCTGGACCCAGAGATGTGGCATGAGGGATCAGACCGAAAGTAGAGGGCTGACACAGTTACCACCAGGGGAATAAAACCTGCTTGGATACTTTCCTTTCACTGTGCAGATTTCATTTTGTTTTGTCATTCCCTCTCCCTTCCTATGCCCTGTTTGTCGAAGCCCCAGTGCTCAGGTGTCCAACACCCAGTGTGCAGGACTCCAGTTTTTTTGAAGGAAATCTGTGTTTACCTTCAGGTGGGTGTTCAGACATCCCCCCTGTTAAATAAGGATGGGGACTACATCCTCCAGGAATATTAAAACCATTATAACTATTAAATTCTGCATATCCCTTACCTACTGTGTTCCGGGGACAGAGGAGCCTGGTGGACTATAGTTCATGGGGATACAAGGGGGACTGAATGACTGAGCATTCACACACACACACTGATTCTATAATAGCACCGGTTTAAAAACAACACTGAAAAGATGGCATTCTGTCTCATCAGATGCAATGTATGCTTTACAGCAGAGATAAGTAGTGGTGTTGTCTCCCCCATAGCCAGAATGCATGATTCCAGTGGCACTGGGAGTGGATCCTTCACTATTATTTTCAGTAACTCACTAGCAAGACTTTTGCATGTAACATTTGTAACTTTGAGTTGTATTAGTTCTTATTCTCTAAAAGAAATAATGCTTTCACCAAGGAACACAGCAATGGTTTCACTGAACTGGAAGATAAGACTTCCAGGTGGCTATTTGGGCTATATATATCTCACAACCAATGGATAGAAAATGAGGTTACTCGACTGACTAGAGTGGTTGATACCAATTACCAAGGAGGACTGGGTTGTCGCTACATATCAAATATAAAAAGGACTATGTCTGGAACCCAGGAGATTTCCTAGGGGAGCCTCTTGGCACTTTCATGCCCAATACTAAAGGTTAATGTTAAATTACAACAACAAATAAAAAGACGAGATTTTTGAGTACTCAGATCCTTTGAGAATGAAGAATTGGGTCACACCACTAGGTAAGTAACCCAATTCATAGAGGTTATGGTTGTGAGCAGGGAAAATATAAAATGTGTAATAAGAAAAAAGTCGTCTATATCAATTGCAGCATCACCACCAAATAGGGAATCAAAGAATGTAGTAGTTTTCTACATTTTCTTCTTGCTCTTTACTTTCATGTGTTCCTTTGTGTACACTGCCATTTCCTTCTTCCTTCTCCTCACTATACTTATTCTATATACAACTTGAGAGAGATTAAGTCTGCATATAACAGAATTTTCAGTGGAATTCCCTCTGAATTTTAGAAGTAATTAATACAGCCAGTGATCCATAGTGACTGTTGGGACCACAGGTCTCCTCATTTGGGAGAAAGGATGAGAACTTCTTCACTTGTTCAAAAGACAGACTTAGCTTGTGAGATGGAAACAGAGTCATTGCACCCTTGCTTGAAAGTTCAACTGTGTGTGGAGGAGTGTGTATGAAAAATGTGTCAGTTATTAACTAATTGCCTTTGAACTACAAACTCCCCCTTCATAGATTCAGAGGGTAATTCTGGACATGGGCCTTGTAAACATTTCTCGTTGCCAGCTGGCGTGATGTTAAGCTTTGTCGGTAGAGAGGATGGAAAGGACCCGGCAGGAAGAGGCAGCTTCTCTTCCAGGTCCTGGGATGTGCTCCGCACTTCTTGTTCCTGGGTGCTTGGCCATCCTGTGGGGCACCTGTGATGCTCACATCCAGCAACGTTTACTGACAGTCCCCAGGTGCTTTCTTGGCAAGTTTCACAGGCACCCGAGCAAGTTTAGCAGTGCTCCTTTGCCAGCCTCCTACAAACTGTGCTAGAACCCTGGGAGCTGTTCTTCTGCTTGTTAGTCTTGCTCTCTGGCACCTTGGCAAACTTCCCCATGCAGCAGGCTTCAGTCACACACTCCCCAGTGAAGCCTGAGTCATCACTGTGATAGGAGAATAGAGTACGTATTATAATGTGTCACTTTCTGTGAAACTCGGGCATAGTCCTAAAGACAACAGTGTCTCCCTACAGATGCTATTCTTATGTTCTTTAGAGTTCTTTCTAGAGTTCTTTAGAGTTCATTAGTAAATAATGCTCTGCTGTTTGTTAATAATTCTTTATATTAAACTTTCCTTTTTAACTTGCTGCAATTTTTCTCCTGATGGCACCTATTTGGATAATACGAGTCCATCAAGTGCATGAGAAGAAAGGTATAAGCTGCAGAAAGATCAGCAATCACATATCAGGAAGCACCATTCTACTTGTAAGGAACTTCAGCATGTGGTGATGATACACGTGGGTATGGATGAGGTGGCAGCAGAGTCGGAGAAATGGGATTGTATCACTTAAACCTGGGGAGCCCATCTGGGCCAAGAAGAGAATTTTTATGCTGTTACATAGGTTTAACTCAGAAGTGTTTTTCCAGGTACTAATATCTAAAATAAATACACTTACTATTTAAAAATTAACATATACAGAGTAGGTAATGAGAATTCCCTTTAAAAAAAATTCTACAGCTAGCTGACAACTGATGACAACTCTGTATCTGAGAGGTAAATTCAGTGTCAGTCTCTAGAGACACAATGCCCCACGGTGGTCAAGTAGGGAACATGGAAATGCTTTCTGTAAGGGGTTTGCGCGCTGCTTCTCTTGTGAAGCCAGGTACTGTGTTACCCAGAGCACAGTAATACACAGCTGAGTCTTCCTCCTGAGCCGAGGGTTTTTTCAGATGGAAGGATGCCTCAGCCTGGTTGAGGTCAGCAGTGAAACCCTGGATGCTCTCTTTTGAGGTCTGTTTCAGAAGTAACTGGAGGCTCTGTCTGGGGTACTGGACATACCAGAAGAGCAAAGGACTCCGGGAATACGAATAGTTGCATTTCACCTGCACCGGGGCCCCTTTAGACACAGAGATGTGGCTCTCGGGTTGAGTCACTGCCTGGGCTCTTATTCCTCCTGTAACACAAATTCTCGATCAGGGATTGACTTTCAAACAGAGCAAAATATTTTGTTAAGCCAATTATGAATCAGAAAACCATAGTAAGATAAAATAAAAAGAGACTTTACTCACCAAGCGTAAGTATCACCACAAGCACTGAGATGAGGGCGTGCTTCATGCCTGAGCTTTGAGGAAGAAGTAGGCTCCTTTCTGCAGGTTTTTCCTGGAAATAGTTCAGCCACATGGACACCCTGACAGAGCAGTGAGTGGGTTTACAGGGCATGCAAAGTAAAAGCTCTTCCTCAAAAGGCTGGTGGCTTTCTGGCTTTCTATGGAGTTCAAGTTGTATAGCATCTCCCTCTAGAGGCCAAATATGATACTGCAGGTTATCTCAGCCTTCAGGAAGACCAATTCTGAAACAAAATGGAGAGGAATTTCCTTCAGTTAGAACGACAAAGTGTAATGCTATGTTCAGTAAAGACGCTTGTTACCAGAAAGATCCAGACATCGATGGAACATAATGGAAAGTCCAAATATACAAGCTACTTATGAAAATTTAGTTATTAAAAAATAGGAAAAAGATGGTACATTCAATAAAGATCAGATCAGATCAGATGAGTCGCTCAGTCGTGTCCCACTCTCTGCAACCCCATGAATCGCAGCACACCAGGCCTCCCTGTCCATCATCAACTCCCAGAGTTCACTCAGACTCACCACCATCGAGTCAGTGATGCCATCCAGCCATCTCATCCTCTGTCATCCCTTTCTCCTCTTGCCCTCAATCCCTCCCAGCATTAGAGTCTTCTCCAATGAGTCAACTCTTCGTATGAGGTGGCCAAAGTACTGGAGTTTCAGCTTTAGCATCATTCCTTCCAAAGAAATCCCAGGGCTGATCTGCTTCAGAATGGACTGGTTGGATCTTCTTGCAGTCCAAGGGACTCTTAAGAGTCTTCTCCAACACCACAGCTCAAAAGCATCAATTTTTTGGCACTCAGCCTTCTTCCTAGTCCAACTCTCACATCCATACATGACCACAGGAAAAATAAACGTTCAATAAAATATGCCCTCAAAAATGGAGAGTCGTCTAGAGATTAACAAATAAATTTGGACACCTACCTTAGCATCTGTTATTAAATAAATTTTGCTGCTGCTGCTGCTAAGTCACTTCAGTCGTGTCCGATTCTGTGGGACCCCATAGACAGCAGCCCACCAGGCTCCCCCGTCCCTGGGATTCTCCAGGCAAGAACACTGGAGTGGGTTGCCATTTCCTTCTCTGAAATAAATTCTAAATATAGATAATTAATATTTTTAAGTAATAGCTATTTTTTGATAAATTTAGGATGGTCATGAATTTTCTAAGCATGAAAGTCAGAAAGAGTATAGGAAAATATTAGCAGATCAGACTTCACAGAAATTTAAGCTTCTATATAGGTTTGTTTATGAAATGCTTAAACATTAGCATACCGAGTTATTTTCCATTCATCATCATTGATTCTGACCTTCCTCACACCAGGAATGGGCCTTTAGAATTTTAGATGTACAGGTTTTTTTTTTTTTTTTTTTTTTAATAGTTTATTAACAAAGTAACAACCATTTGAACTAAAAAGAAGGCAATTCTAGAAAGAGGGTAGATTTAAAATGTTCCTGATCCCCTGTGTTTAGCCAAGGAGCTTTCTGTTGAAACCAGCCAACACTATGCCAACAGAGCTCAAGTGAGTTATTTCATTGCCGCGGCCAGCGCTTGTAAGGCGAAACCCCCAGGAACCCTGCTGTCGAGGAGCTTAGAAGAAAAGAATGAAAGCAAGATGGGGTTGAGAGGATCGGACAACACTGGACCGATACCAGTCTTTATTGATGTTCATATTTATACCATGTAGTACGTGATATTCGACATACAAGACTCTTGCTTATCTCTAGGCCTGGTTTTACATTAGCAATACAAAAGGTTTCTGCTCCTTGAAGTGTAGCCACAAGCCAGACTCGCTGGAGTCTTAAGGTTGTAAAAAACATTCTTGAGGAAGGCGGGACAGAGAGCTACAGGGGGGCCTCAAGCTGAAATCACATAGCGAGGCAGCCCCCAGGACGTAGCCCTTATCAGGTCAGTCCCCCGCAGCTCCCTCTTCTTTATATTTAAAAGCTCCACTAATTGTCTATGATGCAAGGTATTTTTATGCACCATAGCTCTAACTGAGAGAATCTCCTGAAAGAGAGTGCGAATAAGGCAAGGAGCTAAACACATCAGGAGCAAAATCCCTGCTAGGCCTATACCGACTGCCAACATACCATGCCAAAGTGAACGTAAATTTGGAAAATTAGAGAAAAGATTATTTACAAAATCTTCAGTTTCTTTAGCAATGTCCAGGGTAGCTTTAGGCCCGTCTTCTATCTGTCGAATTTCATCATGGAGTAGCAGTAAATCTAAAGATACATTTGAATCATGCCAAATTCCCATTAAATGTCTTTTGATTTTAAACCAAGGAAAATCAGTTTGATTATATTCTTTCTTAGTAACACATATCCATTTATAATTAGCATGACACCTAATTTTTGTACGTAGATTTAGACTCTGAACTTTTTCCCCAATAACTCGTACGGTATCGTACAGAGCTGATAATCGATCCTCAATTTTCTTATCAATATCTTCTTGGGTTCTCATTACTTTGGTTACATTGTGAGACAAAGAATCAATAACATCAGTGTCTTGTACCGATTGAGCAAGGGAAATAGAAGCGGTAACAGCAGTAGCAATTAAAGTGATTAAAGATACAATTCCTAACACTATTAAACCAATCCCTCTTTTTGGGTGCGAGAGCGCGGTATTAATTTGCTGAATAAGTTCTAGAGCAGTTTTATCATACCAAGTTTCCGTGATTTTTACTGGCAGCATGACAAATGCAGGCTGCCTTACAACTATTACTTGTTGTCCAATTGGGATCCCTCTAATACAGTTAGTAAGTGTACAATCATCACATTTTACATGGTATTCATTGTTAGACAAGGATATTTCAGTCACTCCTACTAAGAGCATAAAAGGGAAAGGAGACAAGCTCTCGGGTACCGGAGACCCAGATTTCTTATGTCTCCATACTTGGTTCTAGTGACATTTTTCTCTAATTTATATAGCGTGGGACCACTGGCTCCAAAAGCGGCCAATAGCTTCCAAATCTCTGTCTGAAATGTCCCTTCTGATCTAAGTCCCAATATCGGAGGATGTAACCCTCGACATTCGGGGCAAATGCTAGGCTCTTGTGGACCCCAGTCCCAGAGTTGAGTGGTGTTGAGGTTGTAAACTGTAGCATTGGTCGAACGACATCGAGTCCATGGAAGCGCTATTCCCAGAGGAGTCGCTAGGTTATAGCTACAAAAGGGAACATCTCGTGGCCCCGTACTGTTGTGCACTGTAGTTGCTGTTCCTGTGAAGTTGTTTATTCCGGGGAAGCTTGTCCGAAGATATGACACGATGGGGGCCACGGTGATGTAATTAGGGATGGTCTGGCTGTAAGAAAAACACATAGGATATTCCGTAGTCAGTCCATAGTAAGACATGTTAGCTTTTTGAGGTGTTATATGGCTGTCAGAGGGTCTCCTAGTAAGATAGTATCATTAACATATACAGGGATGACTTTTCGCTCCCATTTAACTGGTTGGATAAGTGGAGGATCTGAAACATAAGCCCAATAGACAGATGAACTACTGTTATGGATTTGTTGTAACAGCATGAGTAATATCATAATAATATTAGTAGGGGAAATGTTAGCCTGTGCATGTGCTGTATTTTAAGCTCTCTGCATTAGCGCCTCCACTTGCTGAGGAGTGGGCAAATTGTCGTCCTCACTGCACAGCGTCAGGCGTCGCATCTGCCAGTTTAGTGATCTGCGTCGTCGTGCGTACCAACCTCTCCGGCAACCAGCGCGGCGCTTCGGCATCCTGTGGAAACACACATACATGACCTCTACCCCAAATTAAAACGGGGTCAGGGCCATGCCACTGGCCTGTAAGGGGATCTTTCCATTTCACTAAGGGTTTTTTCTCATTGATCTCCTTTCCCCAAAATCGTTGAGCAGCAGACAAGCCCTTTGCATCTAGAGACAAGAAATTCAGAATAAAAAGTGCATGATTCAACAGGTTAGGAGGTGAAACTTGGTAACAGTCAGCTGGATTCCCCCGTTTTAACTTTAAAAGTTGATGTTTGATGCATTGATGAGCATGCTCGACAATGCCCTGTCCTTGTGGATTATAAGGAATGCCAGTCTTATGCTGGATACAGAAGCGAGCACAAAAGTCTGAAACAATTTACTAGTGTAACCGGGACCATTATCAGTTTTGATCACCTTAGGAATTTCCATAATAGAAAAACAGTAAAGACAATGACGTATACATTGTTTTGAGGATTCACCTGAAAGTAATGAACAGGACAAAAAATTTGAGAAAGTGTCAATAGTAACATGTAAATACTTAAGTTTTCCAAATTCAGAAATATGGGTAACATCCATTTGCCAGAGATCGTTGGGGCGCAGACCACGGGGGTTGACCCCATAATGAGGTACAACAAAAAATTAAGGACACGAAGGGCACGCCTTTATTATCTCTCTAGCGGCTTCTCTAGAAATCTGAAATTGTAAACACAATGAGTGACTGTTTTGGTGATGTAATGCATGAGAAGCCCGTGCCTGTTCAATAGAGGAAGGAATATTAGATTGTGAAAGAAAGACTCAGGTTAGCAGATCAGCTGTTTGATTGCCTTCAGTTAGAGGTCCGGGTAAAGATGTATGTGCCCGTATGTGTCCAAAATAACATGGATGATTTCGTTTATGAATTGTAGCCTGTATGGAAGAGAATAAGTGAAAGACCGTAGGCAAATCATTATGAATGGCAGGAACAGTTTTAATACAGGAGAGAGCACGAACAATATACTGGCTGTCAGTAAACAAGTTAAAAGGAGCATCAGATACTGTCTTTAAAGCTTGATCAACAGCAAACAATTCCACGATCTGTGCAGAAGAATAGGATGTGTCTGTAAAATAAGCAGCGTTATTAATAATCAAAGCAGCTCTACCATTGGAGGAACCATCTGTAAATATGTTAGTAGCATTGGAGATCGGCTGTTGTCGTACCACCTTTGGAAAAATGAATTGATGAAGTTTAGCAAACTGTAAAAGTTTATGAGAAGGGTAGTGATGTAAAAGCTGACCAGGAAAATTTGCCAAGGCAAGTGCCCAGTTGTCTGAAAATTTAAATAACCATTCCTGTTGTTCCAAGGCAAAGGGAACGCAAATAAAATGAGGTTTTTTTAAAAAAATATTGAATAGATTTCAGGCGGCCTTTAGCAATAATTTTAGCTACCAACTCATGGTAGGGGGCAAAATTTTTTGAAGGAACAGAAGCTAAATAAATCCAACGTAGTGGATCATTCTGAAACAGAACACCTGTAGGGGAATGCGGAGAAGGCAGTGTATACAAACCCCAAGGTTTAGAGTAATCACAGTAGGTGATTTGTTGATCACGAATAGCAACTTCTACCTGGGATAAGGCTGAGCGAGCCTCAGGGGTTAATTGTCGTGGAGATGTCGGATCAGGATCTTCCTTTAAAATGTTAAACAAAGGCTTTAAAACGTCTGTCGGGAGTTTCAAATAAGGGCGAATCCAATTTACATCCCCCAGCAATTTCTGAAAATCATTTAAGGTACGGAGATGAGTAGTTCGCAGTGCAAGTTTTTGTGTGGCAAAAGTTCGGGGATATAATTGAAAACCTAAATAAGAATAAGGATGGTGTACTTGCACCTTATCTCTGGCAATGATTAACCCATGGTTTTGTAGCTGAGATCTCAAAAAACAAAATATTTCAGGTAACAAGACATTATCTGCATGAGCTAACAAAATATCATCCCCAATCTTCTTTGTGACAATTAGCCGCCTCCTCATCGAGGAAAGACTCTTCATCAGGAGATAGTTCATTTCCCGATTTTGGCTGAGATTCTGTTAAGAGAGCATTTTGCATTGTATTTTCTAAAAGGGGAGGTTGCTTTAAGGGAGTTTTTTCAGGGACAGTATATTCGTGTTCCCCCGCGGGAGGCACTTCAGACTCTCTGTTATTGGTCGCATTATCTTTCAACAGCGAACTGAAACGCTGAATTTCTTCATGGTCAAAATCTAAACAGTCTCTAATCAGTGACCACAAAGACACAGTCTCCACAGGTACTTTTTCTGGACCAAACAGAGTGTAGTGGTTTTTAATCTGTTTCCCCACCTTTTTCCAGGTAGTTAGATTTACAGTGCCTTCCTTGGGGAACCATGGACATACCTCCTCCACGAATGACAGAAAAGAAACTAGCTTAGACTTAGAGACTGTCACTCCCCTGTGGTGCAGCATTACATACAACATATGAACAAACAGACTACGACTATGTGATTGCCCCATTATTTATACTCTCAACTATAACCCTTACTACTCCTCAGTTAAAATCTGTTGCAACTTCACAATCGAACGTATACTCACGTTTACCGAGATTACCGAGTAGTGGCTCCATACACAGCTCGAGCCCCATGTTGGGCGCCACCTGCCGCGGCCAGCGCTTGTAAGGCGAAACCCCCAGGAACCCTGCTGTCGAGGAGCTTAGAAGAAAAGAATGAAAGCAAGATGGGGTTGAGAGGATCGGACAACACTGGACCGATACCAGTCTTTATTGATGTTCATATTTATACCATGTAGTACGTGACATTCGACATACAAGACTCTTGCTTATCTCTAGGCCTGGTTTTACATTAGCAATACAAAAGGTTTCTGCTCCTTGAAGTGTAGCCACAAGCCAGACTCGCTGGAGTCTTAAGGTTGTAAAAAACATTCTTGAGGAAGGCGGGACAGAGAGCTACAGGGGGCCTCAAGCTGAAATCACATAGCGAGGCAGCCCCCAGGACGTAGCCCTTATCAGGTCAGTCCCCCGCATTTCATTGGGGCTCATAATAAATCTAGGGTCAATAGCAAGGAACTCCAGGATAAAGAGCAGAAAACTATAGGTTGTGAAGAAAGCTTTGCATGCAGAGATCAGTGGACCTCTAAGGAAGCTAGATCTTTTGAGAAAGTCTTTTCTCTAGCCCCCAAATAGCTGAAAAGAAAGTAGCAGGTTGAGTGCCATCTGTCCTAAATGGAGAGGAGTACAATGAGATCAGAGAGCAAAGACATGTTTTTCTAGTTTTTCAGCAAGGTACTGGCATTGCTGCTGAGCCCAGTGCCCTACTGCCTAAGACACTGCTGATCACAGGTACAGAAATATCTAGGCTTTTCACTCTTACAGCATTGCCTCCACTTAAAGTGCCCCAGCAATCAGACATGTCAGAAAGGAGTAAAGAAAGGGAAAGGATATGTCAGAGAAAAATAAGGGCTTCATCCGGGGAAAATAAGGTTCAAAAAAGTGATCAGGATCAGTGACCCAATTTCCCTAGCCAAGAATCAGTACACAAAGTTTTCAATGATTGAGAATTCATTTACAAGGAAGCTCTCACAAAGAAGGAATGTCTCACTGAATGCATTGCTTATTTATTGAATCCTCTTGAGGGAGTAAATAAAATTAGGAGAATTATGTAAACCTCAGACATAATTGTCATGAAAAAATACAGTGTCTCCAACAAGATTTTGACTGATGGAATAGAAGCAGGACATGTACATGATGGCAACCTGACTTCAATTCCACCTCCCTTCTGCTCCTCTCCAGCACTTTCCCCACTCACCTTGCAAGTACATCACACTGATTCTGCTCTGTAACTATGAAGTAGGGGCCACAATTCAAGTAGCTGTCTCCTATTTCTTCCTCCCCAGTCTCCTTCTCTTTTCTCTTTATCTGTGCACTACTTCTCTTCTGTTTCATCTTCTCATCTCCTTTTTTTCTTTTTTTGTCTCTGAGAGAAATGGAGGTGTAATAGAAGGTAGAAATCATTGGAATAATTGTGAAATGACAGTAAGGCTCATATTTTAGAACTTTTAGTCATGAGTATCAAAACTCTAGATAGGTAATACATGTGATTTCTTCTTGAACTTTTAGTTTTACCATGGCCCTAATCTGATGCTCAATTCTGCTGGGGAATCATCTCTTTACACCACTCAAAGCAACAGATATTCCTCACAGATGAGTATACAGAGATACTCATCTCCATTCCCCATCTGACTAGTTCAGATGTTTTCCTAACTGCCAGAAACCCTAATTTAAATGTTCACCAAGATTCATCTCAAACGTTTAGAAAAAAAATTTTGTCATTTGGAGTAGCTTAGAGTGCCACTAGTGGTCTAAAATTTTTGATTCAACTAGCTCATCAGCCAGAGAAGGCAATGGCACCCCACTCCAGTACTCTTGCCAGGAAAATCCCATGGAGGAGGAGCCTGGTAAGCTGCAGTCCATGGGGTCGCTAAGGGTCGGACACGACTGAGGGACTTCACTTTCACGCACTGGAGAAGGAAATGGCAACCCACTCCAGTGTTCTTGCCTGGAGAATCCCAGGGATGGGGGAGCCTGATGGGCTGCCATCTACGGGGTCGCACAGAGTCGGACACGACTGAAGTGACTTAGCAGCAGTAGCAGCAGCTCATCAGCAGCAGCCCTCCATTATCTCCTCAGGACCATCTACAAATTATCAGGAACAAAAGACCTGTCGGCTTGGGTGGGGATTTTTTAAGTAAACTTATTCCTTCTTCAAAATGTCAATTAGTGGAAACTACTATCTTAAACTATTTTGTCAAATTGCATCTTCAAAGTTGAATGTGATTTTTCCAATCTATTTCAAAATAAGTCCACAACAAATTATGAAAGGTTTTCTGCCGGGGTCCAGCCCCAGTGGATCCAGGATTTCGAAGGGGAGACAGCATAGGAGATCAGGAAATAATTGCTTATTAAAATATTAATTAAAGATATAAATGGTGATGAAAATTAAGATAGCTCAGTGAGGAGGAAATTCAGTGAAGAAAAGCAGATGAAATGATAGCTCAGTGACAAGGAAATTCAGTGAGAACATTTTGTGGAGAGAGGAGGCTGAATAATTCAGCCAGAAGGTAAGAGAAAGAACGATCGGTGAACAAAGCCCCGCACTTTACTTTTCATAGTAGTTTTTATTTCTTAAGTTATGCATAGAGGATAATGAGGGAAGGGGTGGAGTCATGCAGGGACAGCAGTCCCTGAGCCAGGCTTTCAAACCTATCACACGCAAAAGTTTAGGTGAGTTACATCATCTTCTGGCCCAGAGGCCTATTAACATTTTAAGGAACTTATTTTCTCTAAAGGTGATTATTTTAAAGTCAGGCGCCACCCTCCAAAAGCATTGGCGCTGCCTATCTATAGGGCAAAGTTGTGGTGGGTTGTAACAAAGATTAACTCAAGGGTCCCAGGTTACAAACATTAAGGCTACTACTTACATTTCAATACACTGCCAAGGACACAGTAGGTAAGGGATATGGAGACTTAGCAGCAAACATTGCCGCAATAAGTGAAAAACCCTTCACCAATACAATTTCTAATCAATCTTTTAACTGCTCAAAGGAATCTGTGTTTAGAAAGTTTAGAACAACTCATGCCTCTCACAGTTGGGAGGCTCTAAACAATCACATGTGGCCGGAAAAACCTGTTCAGGCAGGCTAGAGGATTTCCAAAAGAAGTTTGTAGCCTGAAACACTGTCACACCCAGGAATTATTAACTGGAGCTGTAAGTTAGCTCTTTTTTCAGAGAAAGGTAGTGGGGCACAGCCCCCTGTAAAGTCAGAGGTGAGAACACAGAGCAGAAAGTAGGCAGACTCCGGCTTTTGGGGGATAGATGCTTGAGAACCTCCAAGGGGCTCCTGAGGCTTGATCTTGCGCCCTTGCATTATTGCCAAGCCTCCTTCCTCCTGACCCTTGTCACGGGCGGAGCGCTAATCCAAAAACCGGCTCCCAACAGTTTTCTATGAGTGAGATCTTTTTATAAGTCTTTAAAACTTAAAAACTGAATTCAGCTCTGTCTACTTACAAGATGTTGCAGTATAATGGGAAAGACAAGGACATGTGTGTATGTGTGTGTATTCATATACAAAGTGGCACATGAGATAGTACAACATGGATCCAGAAATAAGGAGACATTTCTTATAACAGAGAACAGTCAGACAAAAAATTAATGAGAATAAAATCGCTTTGTCTTTTTCCTGGAAATGATAGAAAGGAATGTTATCAAAGGTTATGTAGAGATATTGGGTTGGGAGTAGACTAAAGACTAGAGACACTTTCTAGATGAAAAGAAGAGTAGGAGATGGACAGACAGGTGGAAGTAATTTGGGAGATATGAGGTAAAGTGTTCTATTCTATTATGCATTTCAAAATTTTAAAGGACATATGAATATATTATTAACCTATCTCTCCTCTCTATATGTAATAGTATACAGTTTGCAACTTGAGTTATGGAACTCAGTTATACATCCTGATGACCTATTGATGCTAACACCCTGCTTCATAATAATTAAGTCCCCTTTATATGAACCTTCAAGTTTCAAACTTTCAAAGATGCAAACATGCATTCTCATGTCCAGTCACTTAAGTCAGTTCACATATCTGGTGTAATTTTCAAGGTACTGTAATTTTGTTTTATTTTTTTTGTATTTGTCTTTTATGTATTATTTGTGTGAAAAGTATTATAAACCTATTACAGTTCAGTACTATATTCGATTGCTTAGTTGGACAAAGCTAGCTTTGTTGGACTTAAAAATTGGAGTTGTGCACATGCTCTCAGAATGGAACTCATTTGTATGCAGGGGGCTTAATGTAGAATAGAACTGCAATACAGCTTTTGAATTCATTTTCTGAGAAACACTTTTTATTTCGTTTTTCCAACTATTACCACCCTCAAGTGCTGCAATAAATGTTTCAAGCTTGTCTCCTGAGCAGAGGCCAGAATGAAAGAATAAGCTAGGTGGCTACCTGAAGGAAAAGCACTCAAGGTACAGGAAGAAAAGCTGCAGAGACCCCAGGGCAGGAAAGCAATCGCCATGTCAGAGCAACATCAAATGTGGTGAAGGTGGAGAGAGTAAGGAGGAGACAGTGACTCATGTCAGAGACGGGGCAGGGAACCAGATGGAGTGGTCATACAGGTTGTAGTAAGAATCTGCTTTTCATCTCAGTGAAATGAAAAATCATTGGAGAGTTGTGAGCACAGAAGCCGCATGATCTGAATTATGTTCTCAAAAGCTCACTCCTCTGGGTGGAGACCAGACTGAAGAGGGGCAAGAAGGAAAGAAGAGAGATCAGGTAGGGTTATTATTGCCACCCCCAGGCAAGAGATGAGGGTGGCTTGGATCAGGTAAGAGCAGAGTTGAAAGTGAAGAGTGATCAACTCTGGGCCTGCTTTGAAGAAAGAGCTAATTGACTTTCCTAACAGATCAAATGGCGATATGAGAAAAATTGAGGAGATAAGGGCAACGTCAAGGTTTCTGACCAAGGTGATTAGAGAATTTCATAGACAGAGCTGCTTTTGCCTAAATGAAGAAGAATTCACAAAAAGCAGTTGGGAGGCATGGAGTGGAAATCAGGAGATCACCTAGAGATATACCAAGAAGATGCCCCAATGGGGATGTCAGATAGATCATTTAATATACAAGTTCAGAAATCAGAGGAGCCAGGTGGGTTTCAGATATAATTGCTAATATTTAAATAGTTTTTAAAGCCAAGAGTCTGGATACAATTAGCTGGAAGTTAATTGTTGGTAGAAAGTAAAGAGTTCTAAGAATAAATTCTTGAGGCATTCCAATGTTTAGAGATCAGGGGGATGAACGAAAAACCCCTCAAAGGAGACTGAGAAGGAGCAACTGATAACAGGAAGAGAACCAATAAATTTCTCGGTCCCTAAATCTAAATAAAGAATTTCAAGAAGGGAGCATTCTATAATCTCAAATGTCATCATTATTTGCTATGAAATTCACATGTCGAAACTCTAATCCCCCAATGTCATTGCATTTGAAGGTGGGGTCTTTGAGAGGCAATTAGTGTGGAGCCCTCGCTGTGGGATTTGTGCCTTTATCAGAGATGCAAGACAGGCTGTTTCTCTCTCTACTCTCCATGTGAAGCTACAATAAGAAGTGAGGAGTCTAAACCAGAGAAGGGATCTCACCAGAAACTCACCATGCTGGCACCCTGACCTCAGACTTCCAGCCTCCAGAATGGTGAGAAACAAATAAATCCATGTTGTTTATAATCCACCTGGTCTAGCATACTTTGGTCCAAAGACACTGCTTCAAGTAGTTAAAAATACTAGCTGGAACAATAAATGCATGTAAACACAAATACAAATAGGCACACTTTCCTATTAAGATACAGAGACAATCTGAATAATATTCAAATCTTGTATAGAGACATGAAATAATGCAGTGAAGTGACAGAATGTTAAAAGTCTGTGATTGGGCTCCCTGCTGGACTCAGGGGGTTCAGTGAGCATCACATTCAAAAACGGAAGGATGGATGTGAGTGTCATAGCAGATACGGGATGGGGAGAGATTATTCCTTTGTTTGGTG